>JAWRVZ010000309.1:342500-455000 GCA_037043235.1 Rhodeus uyekii
GAAACTCCTCACACTCTCTGCCGCAGCATCTGAAAGCATCATATGCACACACATAATAATCACGTTGCTTTCTAAGACGCCTATCCTCATGATCATCAATGACTGCCTGATAGACGGCTGTGCAGACGGGCTGAACTATATCGTGTGTCTTTCAACAGTCATTTTAGTCAAATTTAGTTTTACTTTACTAGTTTAGTTTTTCATTGTGCAGCAAACCTTTACAGAAGTGTGCTTTCCCTCTCCTTAAACGCCTAAACTTAACTTCCAAATCAGGGAAATCATGTAACGCGAGTCCAGTCTATCGTTATTTTAAAAAGAGTTATTAAAAGCGCTTTAAACTGTGAGAGAGCTGGATCTCCAGAGGCTTTCTGTGTGCGCGCCGCGAGATATACACAAAACATATTCATCTTGGCTAGTATTTACATAAAGACAGTCAGTTATGCCTTATGTGAATATAGAGCTGGGAAAGAAATCAGATGCGTGTCATTGTATTAGATCCATGCATTCAGTCTTAAAGCCTAATGCAAAACCTGTGCTGACAAAGACAAAATCACTCACTTTTTTAATAAGAATCAATGTATATTTGATTCATACAGTCAAGACTATGCAGTGTTTTAAAGTTGAACTCAAATGTGCAAATAGAAAAGTCCATAGATGCTCAAAATTGGGACGATCGCGACTCAGATCAAGGATCGTTAGTGTCATAAGATCGTGAAGTGAGATTTTGGGAAGATCGCCCACCAGCCCATGATATATGATCTTTCTGAGACATTTATTTTATTACCTGCCATTAAGTTAATATAAGCAGAAGAGAGTCCTGGTCAGCGTAACCAATAGATGTTCTCCTACAGGTCAGAAGAGGCCAAACTCTGCCTGTTTATGACTGGAGACCAAAGGCCAAAGCTGGCGACCTCACCAAAGGAAACTCTATACCATCTAACCAAACGTACTCTGATATTTATAACAGAGAGGCAAGAGGGGGTGAGCGAGTGAGCCAACAGGATGACTGAAGGACAGCGCACAAAAGAAACTTCAGAGAAAGAAGCTATAGTTACAAGACAGCCGGGAGCGAGAGATGAAATGAGACTAGCAGAGGAAGGTCATGGAAGTCTGCGGAGGAGAGGGAGTAAAACAAAGAAAGGAGAGGATTGAGGGATATTTTAGAGAGAAATGTCAAGTACACGACCCCCACCCCTGTAGAAAGTTGACACTTGGCACCCAAAATAAAAGCTCTTCCCAACGGGACTTCAAGCCAGCAGTCGGGGGTCCCTCGTCTATTCCTGCCACCTTCATACACACAGAAGTGAGAACATCCAACCGACTCGTACGCACACACACACGGAGCAAATCTGATTGGATGGTTATTTAGATGAGCGCTGGCTGACTCTCTATCTGAGTTCAAGGTGTTAAACCTGGAAAAGACCCACACTGACCACAAACACCCCATAAAGACTAGCTATGAGTGTTATATGATTACTCATTCATCAGATCAGCAGCTTAGGCTTGATAAAAACATCAGTTTTATGAATTAAAAACCGCACGCAGAATATGCTAGCATCCCACTGAAGTGCTTTTCTATGTAAACACGTGTTAGATGGACGTCTTTGGTTGTTTGTTCACACAAAACGTGTTTTTTCCATTGCACTGCTTTGCTTTTCCATTGTTTTTCTATGTAAATGTGCACTAGATGGACGTCTTTGGCTATTAGTTCACACAAAATGTGTTTTTTCCATTGCACTGCTTTGCTTTTGCATTGTTTTCTATGTAAACACGTGCTAGATGGACGTCTTTGGCTGTTAAATTCACATAAAACATGTTTTTTTCCATTGCACTGCTTTGCTTTTCCATTGTTTTTCTATGTAAATGTGCACTAGATGGACGTCTTTGGTTATTAGTTCACACAAAACGTGTTTTTTTCCATTGCACTGCTTTGCTTTTCCATTGTTTTCTATGTAAATGTGCACTAGATGGACGTCTTTGGCTGTTAAATTCACACAAAACGTGTTTTTTCCATTGCACTGCTTTGCTTTTCCATTGTTTTTCTATGTAAATGTGCACTAGATGGACGTCTTTGGTTGTTAGTTTACACAGAACGTGTTTTTTCCATTGCACTGCTTTGCTTTTCCATTGTTTTCTATGTAAACACGTGCTAGATGGACGTCTTTAATCATTGCGCTCAGATCTTGCGCCCTAGAAATACGTTACTCGAGTTTAAAGACATTTAGCTTTTGGAAAACATCTCTAGACGTTTTTTTAAGCATTTTTTACCTTTGCACCTTGTGTTTTTAAACACAAACATGCTTTCTGTGTGAATGACTCTTATTATAATGCGTTGGCCAGTTTCTAAAAAATACCTGTAAATTTCAATTCTCTTGAAAAGCAGCGTCGCATAAGACATGTTTTCATTGATTGAATAGATTGCATTTCATCTTGCTTTTAAGTATGCAAATTTATACAAGTTAAAAGTCCAAAACCAGTGGGGGAAATAAACTCTACCAGTGTTGTAAGACCAAATATACTTTGAAACAATCTGTGAAAATAAGTCTTTATATCTTTTGCAGTGTTTTTGGTCTTGTTTTCCAGTAAAAAAACCCCGCAGAAAATGATATATTTCAACAATCAAGAACCCTGCACAGCAAAAAATGATGTTCTTACTAAGTAGTTTTGTCTTTTTTTCAGGTACAAATATCTAACCATTCACAAATAAAGATGCATTCACTCAAGAAGGGAAATAACTGAAGATATAAGTCTGGTTTTCTGAAAAAATCTAATTCATGCTTACAATTAGAAAACAAATATGTCTGAAAATTAAACATAATCGCATGGGAAAACAAGATTATTTTAGATCTGATTATTAGATCTGACCTTTTTGGTTGTTGCTTTAAGCATAAACATTAGTTTTTATCAATCCTTCTATAAGCAAGACTTAATATCTTCAGTCATATTTCTTCTCAAGCAAATGTCACTTGATTTAAGAATGTTAAGATATTTGTAGTGGAAAATGAGAAGAAAAAAAAACAAGTAATAAAATAATGTTTTACAAAATATTAAAGTGTTCTTTTAATCTGAGCAAATACTATTTTTGAATTTGCATTGATTTTGGGTGGAAGAAAACATGACAAAATACATCAAACTGAGCTGACAGCAATGCAATGCATGGTGAGCTTTCTGTGTGTGTGAATGGCATGCGAACCAACAAACATCTGCACATTTCCATAAATCACACACACACCTTTGATGGCCGTTGGGGTCCAGTGGAACATTTTACACAGGCAGCGCTTACAGGGAGTATCTCCCAAATCCACTCATGTGGGAAGAATTCTGCTGTAACTATGAGTTCTGGAACATCCAAGGCCATCAGGAAAACAATCACCGCTGTGTCTCAGGCCAGACGCCCTGCCAAGGAGGGAGAGGGGGGAGTGGGGCATCGAAAAAAAGAGGCCGAAGGAAATAGAGAAAGAACAGAGAGGATCGCGTCCGAGCGTTTTCATCTAAATCGCCTCATAACAGCAGGCAAACACATGGCAAAGTCTCGCTTTGATCGCCCCTTCAGCGCCCGCCCGCTGATCCATGATCATAATTGAGAACAGATATGCCAGTCCTCTGATAATGACAGAATTATGAGTAAAAAGACACGCCACTGAAAAAAACGGGTGACTTTATTAAGTTAATCGCCTTTTTTAATGGCACACATAAAAAGCCCTTGTTGCTGATTTCTGTTTGACTTGCACTTCTCGGCAAATCTGAGATTATAATTCCTCAAGAATGCTTTTGATGACAAGGACTGAAACTAATCAAAACTGAAAATAGTTTTCAAACAACCAAATAATATGATGCTGTATGTTTGGCATCACTGACCTCAGGCCTTGCGCAATTAATGTTCACGTTTCCCACACAAGGCAACAAATGACTTCAGAAAACTTGGAGCACAAATCAAATGGTGCGCTTTTATGAGCTGTAATGTGGGCCGGCACGATATTGGGGGAAAACGTAATAGCATTTTTTCTAAAAAATGTGTGATTCCAGGTATACTGTGCTTATTTGTAGAGCTGCACCAGTAGACCAAATTTTTTAGATTATATATGAACATAGCTAAAATAATAATAATAATTTGTATTAATAATAAATTACAATAATGTTTCTTTAATTAAAATATACAAATTATTACATTTATATTACATTAAAACTGTAAAATTAGAATATTGTGATTTGTAACCATCTTAACTTCTTCAATTTCTAATATTAAACCATCAAACTTTTATTTAGAAGGAAAATCACAGGGAGCCCTTAAAGGGATTACATATTGTGATAAGCCCTTTTCACAATATGCTTCAGGTTTCAGCTCAAAATCCCACACAGATAATTTATTATACAATGTAGTAAATCATTTTTCAGTGGAATAAAAAAGATGCTGTTTTCGTGCATGTCTCTTTAAATGCAAATGAGCTGATGCTCCACCCCCTTTCCAGAAGAGGGCGGAGTCTTTCCAGCTCACACCTCTGATACTCTGCTAGCAACTAACCATCTGTTTGGTTTTGATGATCATCTCGATCACGCTCACGTGACACTGCAGTTCCTCGTCATCATGAAAGTTTATGATCTGCTTGTGTTTTAAAGCCATATCAGTCTAAACTTACGGTTTTCTGAGCGCACACAGAAAGCTGGAGCGTCCCGTGAGGATTAAACTAAGCTCTCTTTTACATCTTATTGCGCTTAAACTGTCAAATACACACAAAGTTCACATAAACAGTCGGTTATTGATGTGAATGTTGCTGTTAAATCCTCTAAACATGGCGGACTGTGTTCAGCTCACTGAGGGCGGGGTTTATGCTAATAGGGCGGAGTCTGTCAGCAGTTGTGGGCGGGGCCTAAGCAATGTGACATCACAAAAGCTACAATCTGCAAACTGCTTATTCTGAGACACTGTTTATGATTTATTTGGATAAAAAACAAAAAGGGTGAATTTTTATCATTATCGAATGCCACAGAAAAGTTTTTACATCATAGGTTCCCTTTAAAGCTTATATTTTGTTCCTCTATTTTAAGTCTGGGAATGCGAATGACGCATGTTGCGTTTTCAAATGCACTCAACAGTGACTCAACAAGAGCAGATGAAGATTGGGGTTCGTTGTGGAGCAGCATTTACTACAATCTGAGATACTTTGAGACGATGAAGACAAAGTTTAAATGAACAGTTTCACTCTAAAACATACAGAACAAATATTTCATTAATTGCAGTCTTTGCGGTTAGATAATTACACTGAGCCAAATCACTATTGTATAGCATTGTTCCAACCAATTCTGTTACTTTTCTTACTTTTATGAAACTCAAACAAATAGTGTCCTAAAAATGTTTTGTCCATACAGTGTTGTTTGGATCCCAACGTTCTTCGAAATATCTCAGAAGAAGAAGAAAGCAAGCCATACAGGTTTTTTAATGACACGCATGTGAGTAAATTAGGACAAAGTGGACTCTAAGTGGGTGGATTAGCCCTTTAAAAGATGTACCAGCATGCCCTGACTCATCTCAGAAGCTCTGTGTGTCTTGAGTGGGTTTATAGTGTGGCTGTAGAGCTCAACACAAAGCCACTTCCTTTCTCCACTGTTTCCTGAGGAAGTGAGGCGGGACCCAGAAGCCTTGGTCTGAGGGCAGGTTCGGCCATGGAACAGTGTGTGTGTGTGTGTGTGTTGGGAAGGGGAACTGGTTTAGTCTGAGTCTGAGCCTCTGCCATGATACTTTTCTAATCTTCTCTTTTCTTCACACTGTGTCCTAACCAGCACAAAGCCAAAACACTCCAGTGACAAGCACTTTTTCTACGCACACAGACAGTGAAAACATTACATGATCACTCAACAAAATCTCAAGCAATCACATATGAGAAAATTACACATACACTATCATTTAAAAGTTTGAGGTGAATACGTTTTATTTTTTTGAAGATATGAATAGTTTTCAGAAAAAAAATATCAGTGACTGTAAAGATCTTTTCAACTTTTTAGTAAAATAAGGAATTGTTTAGAATTAAAACTATAATAATTTCTGAAGGATTATGTGCCAGCATGGATGCTGAAAAGTCAGCATTGCATCACAGGAATACATTTTAAAAATACAGTATATTACAACAGAAAACAGTTATTTTATATTGCAATAATATAAAGAAAGCATGCTTTTATGTTTGCTATAATTATATCATATAATATCTTATGTTTCTCAACTTACACAATTAGTTTCTCTCCTGTCCACATTTTATTGTTAATATGCATGAAGAACGAGATTTTGTTGCTGCTCACAGAATGTAGTGATGCATTCAATGGCTGGTTAGGACAGAAACTCTGATTGAAATGCATAAGACTGCTTTATATATTTTAAATAAATGAACCACATAAAAATACAACACAAGAAGGAACCTCGTTGGTTCTTGCTGAAGCTCAAACGTGACGCATAACACGAGAACGAATCAAGCAGGTTCGGTTGAGCTTCAGTTTATGTTCGCTAATAAATTATTACATGTGAATAAAAGTCTAAATTAAATCTGTTTATCATACGAAGCAATACAAATTTGGACTAAACTGCTCAATTCGTATACATTCATTTTAAGATCTCTTTATGAACTTTTTGAAGTGTCACACTGTCAGTGGAGGAAAAAAATCTCTACAATTTGATCAAAAAGATCTTAATTTGTGTTCCGAAGATAAAATAATTGACGTGACTAGAGTGAGTAATTGGCAACAGAATGTTCATATTTGAGTAAACTAACGCTTTACAGATCTTCATGACAAAACCTCAAAATAAAAATAAACCTTGGTTGTGCAGCACTTTGTTTGCCAAAACATTTGTTTTCCCAATTAATTACGTTTTAATGTTTTATCGACCATTTTTGATAATAAATTTGTGTTAAATCATAAAACCAGAAGGAACAAGAAACACAACATTAACAAAGAATACATAAAAAAAGGCATTTCATATTACGGCCCTATTTCCATAACAATTTTTATAAAGAACTTGTAACTTTTTTATTAATTAGACATACATTTTTAATTACTAGAATTGAATGACACCATTCAAAATGGAAGAAAACAGAATTTTGGAAAGAAATAAAAATTCATAGCGCCCTGCATAAGAGTTCAAACACATTTAAAGGCACTTGGCCTCATCAACAGGCTAATTCTAAATCCGAAACACTGATCGCCTCAAACAAAGCTAATAAAGCATTCCACTGTGAGCAGCTGGTTGGAAAAACTCCTCTCATTCGCCCTTTGACCCTGGAGTGAGTCAGTTCAGTTCCCTCCCCCACTCCATGCACAGGCTCTGGATTTCCCCGTCCTCACACCATCATTCCCAAACTCTCTGACGGCATGCGCTCATCTGTCACTCGGGCTCTTCCACTGAATGAGACGGCGTAATCACGCTCTAAAGACAATCGCCTCTTTCTCCAGCCCAAAAAAACAACACGCACTGAACCACCAGCATCAGATATCTTACTCCTTCAGATGTCAAATGTTCAGTCAACCAGTCATTAAAGCAAGTGATAATGACCATCTGACTTTACATTACGCCACTTATAACTTAAAAAATGCATTTGGCAGATGCTTTCATTGTATGTGTATACAATCCATCAGTTGCATCCCATGGGAATCGAACCCATGACCTTCCTATTGTTGTACAGTTTGTGCAACTACTGATCTGAGGTCAAATTATTGCGTTATCTTATTTGTAGAAACAGCAGATACACAGAAGGCGAAGTAGGAAACACTGACCAGAGGAGTGGTCAGTTATATAGTGTTACTCTGGACAATGGTCATCATTTAGAAATATCTGACCGCTGAATGATGCAAATGACCAATCAGAACGACAGCCATGTGATAAAAGTAGGTGTTTTCAACTCGTGCCTTTTGATGTTAGTGTCAAAGGTTGTGCGTCCAATCAGTGTGGCTAAAACACTAATATAAAAAATGATCCAGAGTTTGTTCCATGTGTTCCGTTGGAAATCTGCTATTATACGTTTACAAAATGGGTTGTTTTCCTATTCAGCCGATGGAACTGTAAAACTTTTATCATGTTGCGACTATGAGCCTCATGGTCAATTTGAAGAATTTTGTAAGGAACATTTCGTACAAAGCATCATTTTGGTATCTTGTTGAGTCACATATATTAGATATGTTCTTAATAAGTTAGCTTGAGAAAGCCAACTTACTGATCTACTGTTTAAACTTATTATTATTCTTATTACCTAAAAAAAACTGCACAAACTCCTAGAGCTTTAAAGCTACAACCACTCAACTCGGCTCAGACGTCAGACCTGTTGTGACTCGAGTTGTAATATCTTTTTAGACTGATCTGACTTATGGTTTTCCACAAAACTGAAGATTAAAATCATAAAAGTTCCGTAGACTTCCATTCAGGGGGTGAACACTTTTGTTACATTGACTTTAATGGAGTATTTAAGCTTCATCCACTGTGTATCTATTACTGACAAAGTCTAGCAACTAACCTAGCAAACTTGCTGATTCAAGCTAAATCATGCTAGAGACATGCTAGTTAAAAGATCCACATCTACTATCTGAGAAATGTCTAATCATATAAAATATTTAATCAATAAACAGTTATAATAATAAGGAAGTTGCAGAGGCTCAGAAGTTACAATCACACCTGCATAAATAAAGCTGAGAATAATGTTTTAAAAATAACATTAAGAATACAGAAACGTAATGGAAAAATTAAATAATAGGTCTACTTTTAAAAATAAAACTGAAATTAAAAATGAACTAAAGTCACTGAATTATTTATTCGACCGATTTAATCAAATCAGCCAAGTAACAAAACATGTTACATGCTGAAACGGCAAAAACATTCACTTAATATTAACTTCTTGTTTATTGAACGTTGGTATAAAATCAATATCACGTTTGCAATTGTGCTCACATTCTCTTGCTCTTGTGACATTACTTAATTACATCCTGTTATGATATAAAACAAGATCTTTTTGCAGTCTTATCTTGGATTTTGTTATTTGACTTTTTTGAGACAATCCTGCATTGATTGTGAATCCGGCACAACAGTAAGAAAAGAAATCACATTAGAAATCTGTTATTGATAGAATTTTAGGCAGTTAGTTTTACAAGAATGATGTTAACAGATATTTTGGAGCAGGTCAGTGATGAACTAACAGTTCTGCTCTTGAGAGGAAACCCTCAGAAGATGCTCTTCAGATCAACTCTCATTTAATGAGTGAAGATGTTTCCCAGAGGAGGTTAAACAGCGAACAGCACAACAACAGTCAATCTCAGTATTATTTTTTATGGCACATAAAAAATATAGTCTAGCATTGAATTTGTAACTGTAACAAAGTAATAAGGCGTTAATACGGATGGAACGTTGAGAGTTACACTGTTTCACTGTGACGCGTTACTGTGAACAGTTACTTTGTATCCCTGATCTTGAGCGTTAGCTCATTGGCTACTGCAGTTAGCCTCTCTCTCTCTCTCCCTCTGCCTTTTATTTTCCCGCTATGTTTGTGTATGTCTGGTAACAACATGTGGGAATATGAGTGTTTTACCTAGATCGTCCATGTTCGTGTTCTGCTCCTAATCCGACTCTGGAGACGATGTGTAGAGCTCGTGATCAGAAGACAAGTCTGCTGAAGTTTGTCCTGCTCTTCCAGACGCAGGTCTGTGAGGCTGGACCGGACTGGACCCCCGAAACACCCCAGAGAAACTCCCTTCACCGCAGCGCCCCCTGGCGGCCGAAGCGCGCAACACTCGAGGGAAAACGCTCTACACATTCTAATCAGTTCTTGCATTCCCTGGGAATCGAACCCATGACCTTAATATTGCAAGCGCCACTCTCTACTGTTTGAGACACAGCAAAGCCACAGTGTGTTGTACTTTAAGGAACATAATTTTCTAATACATGCTTGATGTTTGTTTTCACTAGTTGTAAAGTTCTTTACTATCCTCAGTTGTAAACATTAATTTAATTCGCTATGTGATGATGTCACTTCCGGTTAGCGCTTTTCTGGTTCCGCTAGAAAACGCCAAAAACAGACATCAATCTCGTTCATAAACTTTAAAATGTCATAGAGACAATGCTGTAAGTTCTTCGACATGTTTAAGATGATATATTTACAAGTTTACAAAAAAAAGATCTTTAATGAGTTACTAAAGACAAGCTAGTATTATTGCTAACTACCACTACATTCTGAATAGAACTTATTGTTTGTGTTATAGTTGTGTATAATTGAATGTTTAGCCAAGACATGCACACTGAATGTTGTTGTATTGTTTATTACAGTTTTCACCATATGCTATGAACAAGATAAAGCAAAAGTAAATGGTTAACCTTGCTACGACCTTGTCTTCATTGGCTGTGGTTTAACTTGGTGTTTAGTCAGAGTTTCTACACACTGCACGAGAACACTACAGTGAAAAAGCACAATTTGACGTTTGAAGTGGTTAAGATGGCAACGAGCAGCAAGTTGTCTGTGTGCAGCGCTAGAAGTGGCAAATCATCCACATCATCATCCTGTGCGGCCCTTGCCCGGGCCAGAGCTGAAGCTGCTAAAGTGAGAGCATCATATGAAACAAACTCCTCGATGACAAAAAAAGTCTTCCTCAAAGAGAAAAGAATATGTTTCAAATGCTGTTCTTCGGTTTCCCACCTTGCCAAAGAATGCAAGTCTTATGTGAAATGCATTGAATGTGGCAGCACCAATCGTGATGCAGCCATGCACCCTGGCTCATCATCTCAAGCAGTTAAGGCTCCTTCACCGTCACAAGAGGATGGCGGGGAGGGAGAAGATCATCCTAACACAGCTGTTGTCAGTACAAGTTGTACAGAAGTTTGTGGTCCAGGTCAGTGGAGAAGCTCATGCTCAAAAATCTGCCTTGTGAAGGTATACCCCAGGAGTGGGCAAACTATTTGTCTCGCGGGCCACATTGGTTTCTTAAAATTGACAGAGGGGCTGGGGTGAAGGTCGTACCTGTGCATTTACTTATAATAAATCCTAGAAAATCTGTATAAAGTATAGTTTGGTCTTAAATCACTCGACTGGGACACGTGAAATTACAACAAAACAATATTAATACAATTTAATTGACAGAAAAACCATAATATGCAATGTGACTGAATCGTATATATGCCTCAGCTCTAGATTGACAATCACAGGCGTCCAATCACAACTGACCTCTGGAAAAAAGGGAACTAACCAATGACGTTTGATGTTACTATTACAAGAGCAAGCCCCGCCCCACGACTGACAAAACTAAAAGTGCTCGCGCGAGCAAAAACAGCAGTCGAGAGCGGGCGAATGTTCGCGATTAAAATGAGCTCGCGGGTACCCGTATTTACGTGTAGCTCTGTTTTCCGCTCGCGGATGTTATTTACGTGCGCGCAAACATCCCTTTTGTGCTCGTTCCTTTTTAGCACGGAATTAACGCCATAAAGGGGGGTGTAGAGGAGCTTGCGACACACGCCTACTCTCCACCACAGCTTCAGCGCCACTGCCGCTTGCAGTCGCGACAGAGTGACATTACAGGGAAATGTAAAATGAAGGAGGTTTAGGAGGTTTTTACAGGTTCGGCAAGTTCGGCGGGCCGGATTAAAAAGCCCAACGGGCCAGATATGGCCCGTGGGCCGTAGTTTGCCCACCCCTGGTCATCAAGGCCATCAAAGCCTATGTAATTTTGGACGACCAAAGCAATCGTTCATTAGCCAGACCAGAGTTCTTTGAGCTCTTCAATGTGGAGAGCAAGCCATTCTCATACCATCTCAGAACTTGCTCTGGTGTCATAGAAACGTCTGGCAAGAAAGCGGAAGGTTTCCAAATTGAGTCACTGGATGGAAAAGTTCTCATCTCTCTTCCCCCACTCATTGAGTGTCATGAAATCTTGAATAATCAATCTGAAATTCCAACGCCAATTGCAGTTCTACACCAGCCTCATCTCCAACACATTGCCAAGCACATTCCAGAACTGGAACCAGATGCAGAATTACTTCTGCTACTTGGAAGAGATGTCATTAGGGCACACAAGGTCAGGCAGCAGGTCAATGGACCAAGCAACGCTCCCTTTGCCCAACGACTGGACCTGGGCTGGGTAGTAATAGGAGAAGTGTGTCTAGGTAACGTACAAAAACCAACGGTAAGCACATTCAAGACCAATATGCTGAAAAGTGGTCACCATTCAGTTTTTCAACCCTGCACAAGCTTTATGCAGATCAAGGAGATGCAGCAAAACTGTAACATGTCTGGCAAAACAGCAGAGAAGACATTAGGACAGACAGTGTTTATCAGAACTGAACATGACAACAAACCTGCTCTATCTGTGGAAGACAAAGCTTTCTTGAAAATAATGGACACAAATATTTACAGAAACGATACTAACAGCTAGGTAGCTCCTCTACCATTCAGAGAACCACACTAGCCCTTGTCAAACAACAAACAGCTAGCAGTTAATCGTTTTACATCCCTGCGTCAGTCACCTGAAGAGAAAATTCAAGCAAATGAGAGATTTGAGCTAATTGAACCTGAAAAGGGCTCAGAAATCCGAACACAAGTACAAACATGTGTTACTAACCTTGAAGAACCAGAGTTCACCTGTGACCGTTTCCAACGGTTCTCCACCTTTACCACTTTAGTAAGAGGAGTAGCGTTCCTAGTTCACATGGCAAAATCCTGCAAACACACGAACCAAAAAAGTAAATGCAAAGGTTGGCACCGATGTGACTTACCTCGTACTCCGGATGAAATGGACCAAGCAAGGAAATTAATTCTTAAAGCAACACAAAAGGCTGCTTTTGCAAAAGAACTTTCTGCTCTCCAAGTTAAACAAGCAGTATCCAAAAGTAGCCGCTTATGGAAACTCAGTCCAATCATAGAAGATGATTTAATTTGTGTTGGAGGACAACTAAATTACTCAGAGGTTACAACTTCAGAAAAAAACCCAATAATTATTCCCAAAGATAGCCATGTCTCCCTAGTACTCACCCGACATCACCATGAGAAAGTGAAACACCAAGGCCGTCACTTGACGGAAGGAGCGATCAGGGCAGCAGGATTGTGGATCTTGGAAGGCAAGGCGTTAATCAACGCAGTAATTCAAAAATACATAACCTGTCGCAAGCTTCGAGGAAAGCTGGAGGAGCAACGCATGGCAGACCTGCCTTCAGAATAACTCAAAACCTGCCCTCCCTTTACTTATGTGGGGCTTGATGTATTTGGACCCTGGTCTGTCATGACCAGACGCACCAGGGAAGCACAGGCAGAGAGCAAGGGGTGGGCCATTATGGCCTGAGAGAAACGTAATCGGCTGGATTCGAACCTGCGCACAAAATTCGCATTGGATTTCTAGTCCATTGCCTTAACCTCTCAGCCACACTGGTTGTGGCGCTATTGTTGACTTTGGGGGTGTGTTGCGATCGTCTTGTGCAGCGGGCGATATGTGTTTTCACTTTAGTTTTCACAGTTGCGATTTTAAACAATTGAAAATCTGAGGGGGCCGCACATGTAAATGAGGGGGCCCAGGCCCACCCAGGCCCCCCCGTGGCTACGCCACTGCTATGGACACGTCAAGCTGCATAAATGCTCTCAGACGATTCTTTGCACTCAGAGGACCTGCAAAGCAACTCCGTTCCGATTGTGGTACAAATTTCATTGGAGCGTACAAGGAGCTTGGAATGGACAAAATGGTGCAGAGGTACCTCAGCGAGCAAGGATGCAGTTGGGAATTCAACCCACAACACAGTTCTCACATGGGAGGCTCATGGGAGCGTATGAATGGCTTTGCCAGAAGAATCTTGGATTCAGTGTTTCTCCAGCTGAACACTCGCTTAACTCATGAAGTTCTTTGTACACTAATGGCAGAAGTTACTGCTATCATCAATGCACGACCACTCTTACCTGTGGTGTCTACAGACCCGGAACAACCTTTCATACTTTCACCGTCAATGCTCCTAACACAAAAGTCAGGAGTGCCACCTCCTCCTGGAGATTTCTCAGTCAAGGAGCTGTACACTAAGCAATGGAGACAAGTTCAGGCTCTTGCAAACCAGTTCTGGACCCGCTGGCGTCGTGAATACTTACCTTGCCTACAACACAGACAGAAGTGGACAGTACCTCGCAGAAACCTTCAAATCGGAGATCTAGTTCTGCTCAGGGACAAGCAGGTAGCCCGCAACTGCTGGCCCATGGCTAGAATCACTACCGTATTCCCTGGAAGAGATGGGCATGTAAGAAAGGCTGAAGTGACTACAACTGACCAAGGCAATTTAAAAACCTTTCTAAGGCCAATTGCAGAAGTTGTCCTACTTCTACCCAAAGACTGATCAAGAGGTTAAGGCTCAGCACTCTCACAAATTCATAGTGACCTCACATAGGTCAGGCGGGGAGTGTGTTGTCCTTTAAGGAACATAATTTTCTAATACATGCTTGATTTTTGTTTTCACTAGTTGTAAAGTTATTTACTATCCTCAGTTGTAAACATTAATTTAATTCGCTATGTGACGATGTCACTTCCGGTTTCGTCACATCCGGTCACGCCACTTCCGGTTAGCGCTTTTCTGGTTCCGCTAGAAAACGCCAAAAACAGACACATCAATCTCGTTCATAAACTTTAAAATGTCATAGAGACAATGCTGTAAGTTCTTTGACATGTTTAAGATGATATATTTACAAGTTTTTTTATTACAAAAAAACGATCTTTAATGAATTACTAAAGACAAGCTAGTATTGTTGCTAACTACCACTACATTCTGAATAGCACTTATTGTTTGTGTTATAGTTGTGTATAATTGAATGTTTAGCCAAGACATGCACACTGAATGTTGTTGTATTGTTTATTACAGTTTTCACCATATGCTATGAACAAGATAAAGGAAAGTAAATGGTTAACCTTGCTACGACCTTGTCTTCATTGGCTGTGGTTTAACTTGGTGTTTAGTCAGAGTTTCTACACACTGCACGAGAACACTACACACAGTCATAAGTATTTATTCATTCCGAACGTTCTCGCTGACCAGAAGACAAAGCTATAATGCAGTAATTTATTGAACAGGGATCCAAAAACATATCCAATAAAACCTAAAAAATCCTAACCCTAACTCAAAACAGATTTGAAACACTTCTCATTTGTTTAAAACTATCATTTTTAATCAACATTTAATTTTAAATGCTTAACTCTTGACAGAAAGTTGCATGTTTTGTCCAACTTTTATTCTTCTTGAGTCTTTAGACAGAATCTCATGTCTCTTGATATTCTGCATTAAATGGTATTAGGCTATTACATTTGGCAGATGCTTTTATCTAAAGCGACTTACATTGCATTCAAGAAACACAATAAGTCAGTTCTTGCTTTCCCTCGGATGGAACCTTTGACCTTGGTGTTGCAAGCACCACACTCTACTTGTTGAGCTACAGGAAAGACTTGTAGACAACCTTGGACTGGTAAGCTGGTCATAATCAATTAAGGTGTTCAAACCGGTTAGGAACATGGTAACTGGTCATGAAGGACTACCAGCCGATGCCCGTCCTGAATGAGCCGGCGGATTATCTTAGACCAGCAATAAACCATATGGTTCCCACAGTTTCTGACCAATTAATTTTTATGAGCTTTCCAGTGGTTTATGATCATCAGATAAGTTCAATAGTGGATCAGTGTTATTGTTAACATTGCTGTCGTCTAAGTAAAATTAAACATAATTTTTGGTCATTGAAACAAAGTTGAAATGAACTAATGAAAATGTTAAACTTAAGAGAAAAAGGTAGAAAACAAATAACTTGAAGTAAATACCAATACCAAAAATACCAATATTTTAAACGGTAGACTGGTTGATTTCATGCTTGACGTAAACAGAGAGTAAAGAGTGAAAGTCACACTGAAGAATGTTTTCTATTTTTATTAATTTAACAAATTGCAAACATTAACAGACAATAACAATAAGAAACAAACAAGACAGGACAACAGAGATGACCGTTCTCACCTGTAACACCTCAGGTGTGCATTATATTTTAACAATTGCACAATGGCCTTCGTCAACGTCAGTGATGCCTGTTTGTCATGCACCGTAGGCTATCCACCTTTTGTTTCAGGTAAGACTAGACATTATTTGCATATAAGACCCAGGGTGTTTCACTTTGCTCGAAGATGAACCACAGATAGTGAATCCACGTGCACACACAACTTTAATGAATAAATTCCACAAAGGAAAACAGGATCATCCAGTAACTCAAGAACCAAGACATGACCATGACTCACAGGGAAGGACTTAAAAAAACAAGAGCTTTAATACACAGAGAATTCAAAGACAGCTTTAACCAAATGAAGGCAACCATAGACATTAACAATCTAACAAGCACATCAAGGGAAGCTGAAACAAAGGGAGGGAAAACAAACAAAAGAAAAGAATTTCAATATAAGAATCCACACAAAACAAAAGACGCATAAGTGGGATTGTAACACTGGGAGAGGCCACACACACACACACCATAGAAAGCAAAATATCTCTTAACTCTTAAACTTTAGGTTTACTTCTGTGAGCATGAGACATTTCAAATGATACCAAACATGTGTGAACTTTGCTTTTCTCTGGCCCAAGTCGCCACACTCCTCGACAGGACACACATTCGGGATGATTATTTATTTGTCTGCACACAGAGCATTGAAAACAGTGAGGAGACAGACACAGATATAGCTCCATCTATTAAAAACATAATTCACTTAATTAGCACATGAAAACAGAAATAAAAACACAAAACGCTCACAAATTTGAATAGAAAACACCCCCTAAAACACAATCAACAATGATAAACAATTCTTTCCACATAGCATCCAACATGTGTGACAAAATGTATAGTTTATACTTTTACAGTGGAGCTGACACATAACACTCACCCACAGCATTGACGACTCAAACTCAGTGGAGGAAACAGCGCCACCCGTGTAACCAATGAACATCGCTGTCCCATTAATGCAGGGTTTAACTTGCATATTATATTTTAAGGGCTTTACCTCGTTACACGTGTAGAAGTATAAATGTGTAGTATTGTATGATAATTGTTCACATTAAACCATTTAGATTATTGGGTGAATTTCAGGCCATCTCTACATTTAGAGTGGAGAGATGTGGGAAGAAGGGATGAAGAGAAGGAATGTTTTCAGCACCTTCTAGAATCTTTTTTGATGCATGAGATTATTTTGGAAAATGCACAGAATCACTCAAAGAAGCTCCATATTTTTTATATTCTGCCTTCATTCAGGATAAGAATATGCTGGTGAAATACTGGCTTGAGCTTCATGTAAATTTGCGGGCAGTGAAACCTCCTGGCTAAAATAATTAACATAAAAGTAATTTATGTTTAATTCTGTTCATCTACTTTATATTTTAAAAAGTTAATTTTTCGTTTTTGTCGATTTGCTTCAACTCCTGTTTAAAACAACATGTAAATTAGAGTGTTTGAAACACAATACCTGCTGACTGCAACTTCTGGGAATTGATGAGATCTCGATTATTATGGTCTGGGTGTGTTTGATCAGATGACAGTGCCAGGAGGGATGATGTCATGTGATATTTGCATACTGAATTGTGATTGGTCTGTGTCATATATCTTCTCACACAATGGTTTGTTCTTCAGGTGTGTCAAACCCCTGCACCGACCGGTTTTTCTTTTCACAGAAATTATGTTGTTAAGGACCTGTTCTTGTTTCCCTTCCAATCGTCTCAGACCTGGCTTTACATGCATCACCAAACTGCACATTTTACTTCTGCTTTGAATCAGGTGAGGAACTGAATTAACTGCATTCATTTCATAAATGTAATTTTAAAAATACAAAAATGGATCAACCAATAAAGCTAAAGTTTCAGTTGAATTTTTTTTTTTATTATGGTAATGATTCATTTTCATATAGCTGTAGTTTTTGTCTACCATAGAGCTGTGAGCTGATTCTAATCTGTTTTTATTGAGGAATTCATGTTTGGTTTTTATATTTGTTAAAAGCAAATAATAATTTATTACATTTTTCAATAACCCTTTTCAGATCTGAAAATGTCACCGACAAATGGCTCATCGCTGTGTCGTCTGGGTCTAATAGTGACATTTGCAGGTGTCATCTCTCTTAGCGTCGTGTTTTTCTGGTTCCCTCCTTCAAAAGACTGTCCACTTCCACTTCCTAGAGTTGACCAATACAACTCTGCAAAGAGCAACAACACTCTGACTAATGCAGTAGAAGAAAAACCTATACTTCTGCTGTGGGTCTGGCCTCAAGATTACAGGTTTGATCTGGGTGACTGCAAGAAGATTTATAATATTGATAATTGTCAGATAACAGATGATAGATCTGTCTACAGCAATGCAGATGCTGTCATAGTTTATCACAGGGACATCCGTTGGGATCTGTCCAACCTTCCTCCATCTCCTCGTCCTCCGTTCCAGAAGTGGATTTGGTTGCATATGGAATCACCGACCAACACACAAAAAATACCAGGTCTGGAAAACCTGTTCAATCTCACTCTCAGCTACAGACACGATGCTGATATTCCTGTACGGTTCCATTTGACTGTCAGGAAGAAAGCAGATGAGTTTGTAATTCCCAAAAAGGACAAACTGGTGTGTTGGATTGTGAGTAACAATGATCCATCAACAGGTGTCAGCACAAGAAACCAGTATTACCAAGAATTAAGCAAATACATCAAAGTGCATTTGTTCGGGAGGGCTTACGCAAATTTCTTGGATCATACTGAATACTATCCTACTCTAGCGAGCTGCAAGTTTTACCTTTCCTTTGAGAACTCCATCCACAAGGATTATATCAATGAGAAGTTAAATGGGCCGTTTGTTGCAGGTACCGTTCCTGTGGTTCTGGGTCCTCCCAGAAAAAACTATGAAAACTTTGCTCCCGGCGATTCCTTCATTCATGTGAATGACTTCCCAGATGCAAAGTCACTAGCAGAATATCTGCTTAAGCTGGACAAGGATGAAGAAGCATATAGCAGATACTTTAACTGGAGGAAACATCTCTCTGCAACTCCTCATTTAATATTACAGCACCAAGAGTTTGTTCTGCCTATTTGCACTGCCTGTGACCATATAGCACGACACAGAGAATATAAACAAGCTCATGATCTATATGATTGGTATTTCAATTAAAGAGATTGTGTTACTGCAACAGATTATCATGTACTGTATATAAAGATTATGGAATAGAATATTTTCTACAAATTATGTTGGTTTTGGAGTTTGTTACACATCAAAGTAATTGAGAATGAAGTATTTTGGTGATTGATCAACACAGATGGATTACAGTAATCTGTATTTATGAAAGAAGCAAATGAAGGAAAGTGTAAAAAATGTTTCTCACCTCTCATTTCTCATAATAAAGAATCAAATATAAATGCACAAGTTTAATTGATTTCACAGATCTTGTTAGAATTGTTTTTTCTCTCGGTAACATGCTGTCTATTCATCATTAGCAGCAAATCCTGCAGATCTTGATGAACTTTTTTTCTTTTCTTTTTTTTTTGTTAATTCTTTGAGATTTGTCTTGCGGAAAATCAGACAAGTCAGACTCTATATCAATCATTTACATTGAGAGTTGGTGATTTGATGCATACCAAACAACAGCGGTTAAAAAAACAGACATCAAACAAACAGTTTAAAGAATTTTAAGTTAAACTTTAACTTATTCTAAGTTTTTATAATTTTTTTTTAGGCAAGATCTCTACAGATCTCTTATGTTGTTAAACGAATAAAAGAGTTAAACAAAATAATGTCTATAAAAATAATGTTTTTAACAAAGTCTTAGTTCATTGACCTACTGATTTAGTCACTCTTTGATTTTTTCTCCTCCTGTGATGTAGGAATTTATGCTCCACTGAACGCGTTTAAAAATAGCCCATTTAATATTCAAAACTATGTGCTTTAAACTTTACAAAAACATAAAACAGTGTTTAGAGTGGTAAACGATCAAGTGCGATCAAGGAGGTGTTTTTTTTAACAAAGAATGTTTTTCACACACATGAAATACTTTCACATACAACTTTAAAACATTTAAAGTGATTCAGATCGATAAAAAGAAAAATTTGTTATTCAGGCATTGTAAAACATTATCTGAAAAGGTCAAATCTGTTTCTGAATCAATCTAAAACAAAATGCTTTAAAATGTTTAAATATGAGTTACTTTAAACCACAAACAGCTTTTAAAATTTTAAAAGCTTAAAACAAAACATCAAGAAGAGTGGAAGTATTTCACATGATGTTCAACAGTTTAAGAAAGGCACATTTTACTGCCTGAAGTTACTCTTTTGCCTCCTCCACTCTCACTACCCTCGATGGCGGTGCTACCAAGGGTTATGCAGACATTCCCCAGGAATACCGTGCAATTATGGTGCACTTGTGCCCACAAAGTGCTGCCACCGGGCGGAATTGTTGGCATCTCCTGTCCAAGGTGAGTAAGACAACGGCAGCCCTGGCTGCTAAGGCTTACAGTGCCGCTGGACAGGCCTCCTCTCCCCTGCATGCCATGGCCATCCTGCAGGTACATTTGGCAAAGATCTCCAAGACCGGCCCAAGGGTAGTTCTGAGATGGGGGTTTTTGCAGGAGCTGCATACAGCGACCGACTACGTCCTCTGGGTGACTAGGGTCAAGGTGCGGGCCCTCAGTCAGATGATGTCCACTCTGGTGGTCCAGGAACATTGTTGCTGGTTGGACCTGGCCAAGATGGACACCGAAAAAGTTCACTTTTTCAATGCTCCCATCCCCCAGGCCGGCCTCTTCATGGGTGTCTCCCTGCGGCTGTAAGGGAAACCTCCCATCCAACCTGAGCCTCCCGCAGGAAGGTGATGCAGCCCGTCCAGACAGCTAAGTCCTCAAAGAGAACATAAAGCGACCTTAAACGGGTGGCCCGGAGGTGGAGGGAGCTGCTCTGTGCCGGGAGCTGTTGGACGCACCACTCCTTCCCCTGGAGGAGGACCAGGTGGAGAATCTTGTTTCAGTGTTTCTGTTCTGACATTTGTACCCATATTTAAAAAAAAAAGAGCAATTTCCTCTATCTCTGGGTCACACTGGATTTGAGCTGACAGTGAGCGACACGTTGCTTCCACTCTCTCAGCTGTCCTCTCAATCGCCACAGACAGGGAGTTGGCATCTTAAGTATGCTCTGCTTCCTTACGCCTCCCTCCCCAGTCCCTCATGGGGTTTACGGAGCCAGGTAAGTGCACCACTCTCACAGCCTATACTCTAAGATGCTATCCTTCCCAGGTTGGGCCTCAGCGCTCCCCGCTGCCCTTCTGCGGGTACGTCTCCTGTCTCTTTGGTGCCACTCGTTCAGAGCCTGGGAGCCTGGCTACTGCTTCCCAGTCCATCTCGTTGGCTCATTTGAATGACCAGACTGTGCAATTCGGCTATGCAATTCAGTTCACCTGGCGGCCCCCCAGGTTCAGTGGCATTCTGTCTATTTCGGTGGTAGGCAAAGATGCCCCTGGTGGAGATTGCTGGCGAAGGATGCAATCAAGCCTGTCCCTCCAGCCGATATGAAGACGGGGTTTAACAATCCCTACTTCATCATACCCAAGAAAGCCGGAAGGTTACAACCAGCCTTAGATCTGCGTGTCTTGAACCTGACCCTGCATAGGGTCCCATTCAAGATGCCTACGCAGAAACATATCCTCAGGTGTGTCCACTCCCAAGATTGTTTTGTAGAAATCAACCTTCTTTTTGATTTGTCCCTGTCACGGATGCTGCCCTATCCCCTATCAGGGAGATGGGCATTCCCATCCTGAACTCTCGATGACTGGCTCATTTTGGCCCAGTCTAGGGATTGGTTGTGTGAGCACAGGGACTTGGTGCTCAGACACCTCAATCATTTGGGCATTCGGGTCAACTAGGAAAAGAGAGCTTTCCCCTGTGCGGACCATCTCTTTTCTCGGTCTGGAGTTGGACTCAGTCACGATGTCAGCATGTCTTACCATTGAATGTGCTCAGTCAGTGTTGAACTGCTTGAAAATGGTTAGGCAGAGAACAGTGTTCCCACGGAAGAAAATTCAGAGGCTCCTGGGGCATATTGCATCTGCATATGGGACCACTTCAACACTGGCTTCACACCGGGCCTGTATAGCAATCACACTGACCTGTCGCCAAACATTCAGCCCTTGATTAGACCGATTCAGGGACGCATAGGTAGACCTGTTTGCCGGAGCTAGTTGCACCATTTTTGCCCAACCGGACCTGGTTTCCAAAGCTCATAATCCTTGTGACAGCCCCTCCCTGGCGATTTCCCCTGAGGAAGGACCTGCTTTCTTAGGGACAGGGCACAATTGGCACCCGCATTCAGATCTCTGGACTCCACGTGTGGTCCCTGGAGAGGACGTGGAAGACTGAAGTGACCTTCTGCCGACGGTGGTAGACACTATCTCTTCAGCTAGGGCCCCCTCTATGAGGTGGGCTTATGCTTGAAAAGGAGTCTGTTCTCTTAGTTGTTTTCTTCCCAACGGGAAGACCCCCGGAAATGCCTGATCAGGTCTATGCTTTCCTTCCTTCAAGGTTGTTTGGAGCAGTGGCTGTCCCCCTCCAACTTGAAGGTATATGTTGCAGCACAGCACGTTCCTGTTATTGGTAGGTCACTCGGAAAGCATGATCTGGTCATCAGGTTCCTGAGAGGTGCAGGGAGGTTAAACCCTCCCAGGCCATGCCTCTTTCCCTCTTGGGATCTCTCTGTGGTCCTCACTGGTCTACAGAGAGCTCCCTTCAAGCCCCTGGAGTCAGTTGAGCTCAAAATCTCGTCCTTCAAGACAGTGCTCCTGACTGTGCTCGCTTCCTTCAAGAGGGTCCGGGACCTGAAGGTGTTTTCGGTCAGCGAATTGTCTTGAATTTGGGCCGACCTTTCTCACGTTGTCCTGAGATATATGCCCAAAGTCCCCACCACTCCCTTTGGGACCAGGTGGTGAACTTGCAAGTGCTGCCCCGGGAGGAGGCAGACACAGCCCTTGTGGACCGCACGCAGAGCATCAGTAGCTCATAGCAGATTTTTGTCTGTTTTGGAGGACAGCATAGAAGAAAGGTTGTCTCCAAACAGAGGTTATCTCACTGGGTAGGGGACACCATTGCCTTGGTGTACCGGGCCAAGGTGAGTCATTCCCCCTGTGGTTAAGGTGAGTTTCCCGCTTGGCAATCCCTGAATCGAGTTCCTCCCATTTGTTCAGTGGTCAGACATGGCGGAGGCGTCTGAAGCTAGGCCCAGTGCTTGCGTGCATGCCCTTGTACTGGGCTAGATGCCCATGTGATAAGATTCCCTCTCTGTAATCCTACATGTGTACGCCCCACGGTGTGGTTTCCCTCTCGGTAAACCCGTGTTTTTCCCTTGGCAGTTCTGTTCTGCCCCGTCTCTTCCGGTTGACAGTCCTCTCTGGGAGAGGTAGGAACTACCATAGAGACCTTTAACATGTCGTACTGCCCCTCGGGTCAGTCCATCTGTGTAACCACCACACATTATCACTAGGGACCAACCAAATTCACGGGTAAAAATTTGCAATTACACGGAAGGTTTTTAAAAAAACATTCGATTTCACGGAGAATTCACGGGTACAATTTTTAGGCACCAATCACTGCAATCAGTCCAAACTCGCTGTTTTGTATTCTAAAATACCACTTTTCGACTGTTCACCTGTATTAAAAAACAAAAAGGAAACAAAATACGACTACAACGCACGTAGCCACACACTCCGCAATGCCACGTGACATTAACGAAATAGTTTACTGTTTTTCGTGGCCAAAACTTGGCCGACCAACGTGGTTGCTGACATATATTCTGTCGCTGCGGTGCATTGACGTTTGTGTACTGGCTGACACTTCTCTCCGCGTCAACACTGTTCGTTGGTACAGAAAGGAAGCGTAATGCTAGCCGGCTCAGCAGAGGAAACCGACTGCTGTGCGAACGCCAGAATGCTGTTATACTCGTATCCGGCTAAACTCGGCTAAGACGCTACGACCATCTGCTCCTGGTATACTCTTTATCAGTAAAAATATTCATCTTCAATAAAAAAATTCACTATTTCACGCTTGTTGGGTGTTTTCACGGAAAGTGGCCGATTTCACGGAAAATGTCATGGCCGTGAAATCGTGAATTTGGTTGGACCCTAATTATCACCCTATTGGCAGGGTTTGGTCTCTGTAGCGTCCCCCATTGGACGCTTTCCCAACGTTAACTATACTGTAACCAAACTTTTTAAAAATTCCATTATATTTTAGGGGTCCCTACAGCTATGTAAATGAAGGTGATTTGAAAGACACTTGGAGAGGCACATCCACCACAGTAAGAAAAATATCGATAAGTACAGTACCGTACTGTTTTGACGGCCGGTCCTTTGAGGGCGCCGGCGAATTTTGAGTTCGCGCTGCGCATTTTACAGGCTGTTTAAGTAGCAATATATGCATAAAATAAAAGGCAGACTCGTGAGTGCAATTCAGCAACTGTATTCAAACATAAACCGCGGCAACAACCGCAACATAGCCCAAAACAGGCTGCAGCCTCTCACTGTACGTGAGGGCGAAGAAGAAAAAAAAACGTCCCCTCGCCGCTTCATTTCCTCACCCACACGTTACGGAGAAGACAGGCATTTTGTGTTTTTTTGTGAAGACAAGGCATCAGCATCAACTGGGACACTGATGAAAAATTAACTCCAGAAGAATGGGAGCAACTCTTTAGTGTCTCTGATGAGGAATCTGACGTCGAAGGATTTTAAATAAATATTTGTACCGGTAATTCTCTTTCGGTATTGTGTTCATTAGTTTATGTTGTCAATAAATATGTTTGTGGCGAGCAGGGCGGGGTCGAGGGACCGTGAGAGCGTCACGAGAGCCGGTGGCGTGATTGAGAATGAGCGACACCTGCGAGCCATCGGTCTCTCTATTCTCACGGAGGAGCGGAGACTTAAAAGGAGGAGCGACGACAGTGAAAGCGAGAGAGGACCAGGCCTGGGACTTTATGTTATGTTTTGTGTGGGCGGCGGTCGACCGCGAGGGGCCGCCGCCATTACTTTCGTTTTGAGTTTATGTTTTATTTTCACCATTAAAGTGTGTTTAAATGTCTGCCGGTTCCCGCCTCCTTCCTCCCTGAACGTTAAACATTGTTACACTGGTGCCGAAACCCGGGAGGTTGGAGGGACACGCTGTCGGAGAGCCCTCGCTGCTGGGAGGACTCGCGGTGCTGCGGAGGTCGGGCAGCGCGAGAGGGTGAAAACCGCGAGCGTCTGCCCGAGGCGGTGGTGCTGGAGCGAGAGAGGATCGACTGGGACGGCGAGCTAGAGACCGCGCTCCTGGGACGAGGTGGGAGGCTGCCGTCTGCGAGGGAGCGGAGGAGTCGCCCCGTTTGCCAGCGCGCCGAAAGCCTGCTGCCGTCCGCCATGCTGGGGAGGAGCAGGAAACGGGGGACTCGCTGCCGGCTGCCCTCGAGAGGAGTCGTCGCCGGCCGCCAGGAGGCGGAGGAGCGCCAAGCCGTCCAGCGATCAGCGTCCGGTGCCACCGCATGGCGCCGCGAGGAAGTCTCTCGGTCAGTCGAGGACCGAGAGTCAGCGTGTCTGGGAACCGGACCAAGATTTTTTTTTTTTTTTCCTCTCTCCCCTCTCTCGTCACTGTCGCTCCTCTTGTCTCCGTTTCCTTTTCCCTCGCCTCGTCTGTCCTTACCCCCAGGTACCGCGGCCGCCGTGATCGGACCCCCCCGGAGGAGGGGGGGGGGGGGGAGTAGAGCGCAGTCTCGGGAGTACCCCCCGGCCTGCGAAGGGCGTTGGGGGTATGTGGCGAGCAGGGTGGGGTCGAGGGACCGTGAGAGCGTCACGAGAGCCGGTGGCGTGATTGAGAATGAGCGACACCTGCGAGCCATCGGTCTCTCTATTCTCACGGAGGAGCGGAGACTTAAAAGGAGGAGCGACGACAGTGAAAGCGAGAGAGGACCAGGCCTGGGACTTTATGTTATGTTTTGTGTGGGCGGCGGTCGGCCGCGAGGGGCCGCCGCCATTACTTTCGTTTTGAGTTTATGTTTTATTTTCACCATTAAAGGGTGTTTAAATGTCTGCCGGTTCCCGCCTCCTTCCTCCCTGAACGTTAAACATTGTTACAATGTTATATAAGTTATATATGTTATATAAGTATATGTTATACAATAAATAAATGTTTTTTTTATCATGGCTGCACGTGTTCAACAACGTTTTTTGTCAATTACAATGCTTGGTGTGAAACAAAATTTTATACCGATTTTTAATCGAAAATTAGGGGTGCGCGTTATACACGTGTGCGCGATATACTCGAATAAATACGGTAATACCTTGAGATACGAGCGTCTTGACTTACGAGTAATTCTAGATACGAGTAAGCCTTCGAGTTAAAGGAGTTTATTAGAGACCCTGAATGGATACATTTTTTTCCTTGTTATTTCGGATGGAAAAAAAAGATTTGAGATAAAAGCAATTTGAGTTACGAGCTCTGTCCTGGAATGGATTATGCTTGTATCGCAAGGCATTACTGTATAAATATGTACAGTGTTGTATGATAAGTATTCACATTAAATAGATTTTTGGGTGAATTTCAAGTCACTACATTTTGAGAGGAGAGATGGGGGAAGAAGGGACGAAAGGAAGATGTAGATTAAGACAGAAGACAGTTCAGAAACGTCCTTTGTTTACTCAGAGAGGAACTCTTCCTTAAGTTTGACGGCTCTGCATTTTCCAGTTTTTCTAGTCTTACGAAACCTACACAACAACATTTCACTGAGAACAAAATAAAGCTTCTGCTATGACCATCCCAGTCCCCAGGCCAAAACATGCCAAATGGTAACACAAAATGTCCACTATAGACGTCATGTTGCCCTGCCCATTTTCAGCACTGGGCTTGTCGTCTTTTGTCTTCCAGTTTTTATTTTCACAGTGATATTGCATATTTATGAATGAACTACTCATTTTAAAATCTTCCCGGTCTTCTGAAATCTGTTATGACATCCACTTCACACATTACTATTCTCATGATAACTTTTGTTAACTCTACAATAAATAAATCCACTTCACAAGTTAATTACTCTTCAACAGCGATGCAATAGAAATGTACAGAGCTACTGCAAAAACTGAAGTTCATAGGCAATATTATAAAGATGAATGCAGGCTTGTTTCTCTGTTGGGCTCCGGGCACAGAACCAAGGGTTGGGCCCCTGACAACACCACACCTCACCAAACACCCAAGATTGGTTTACCTTCACTAAAGTAATTTCTCTAATTTGAACTATTTTACTATTTTATGTGTTTGAAAATAAAAAACTATTTAAGTGAACTACCAACGCTAATAAGAAATATATATATAAATAATAGCTACGTTAATGTAAATCCTTGAAATATTTTTCAATTGAATAATCATTCATGTAAAAAGATTTTTATATTTGTAAAATCTCTAAGGAATGTTTTCAGCACCTTCTAGAATCTGTGCCACGAATAATTTATTAAAAGACTTCTTTTGGTGCATGACTGTCATGCAACGGTGCTGGTGTGCGAACCGGAGACAGGCGAGGAGACGCGGAGATTCAAACCAAAACACTTTATTAAGAAAGGAGAAAACAGAAACCACACTTTCCTTGTGCAAAACTCGGAGAGGGAAAACGGAAGACATACACACATGCAACATTTCCTCATAACGTACAACGATCGACAAAGACAAGGGAACATGAGCGGGAATAAAAACACAAGGAAATGATTAACTGGGCAAACAATGACATACTGATGACAGGTGCGGGAAGGGCATGGAGCGAGACACAGAGGGGATCCGGAAGTGAAACAAGACGCGACAGTGACAACAACATGACCAGACCGTGACAATGACATTATTTTGGAAAGTGCACAGAATCAATTAAGGATAAGAATATGCTGGTGAAATACTGGCTTGAGATTCATGTAAATTTGTGGGCAGTGAAACCTGCTGGCTAAAATATGTAATTTATTTTTAATTCTGTTCATCTACTTTATATTTTAAAAAGTTATATTTTTGTTTGTCTTCTATTTGCTTCAGTTCTTGTTTAAAACAACATGTAAATTAGAGTGTTTGAAACACAATACCTGCTGACTGCAACTTCTGGGAATTGATGAGATCTCGATTATTATGGTCTGGGTGTGTTTGATCAGATGACAGTGCCAGGAGGGATGGTGTCATGTGATATTTGCATAGTGAATTGTGATTGGTCTGTGTCATATATTTTCAAAAATACTGGTATGTTCTTCAGGTGTGTCAAACCCCTGCACCGACCGGTTTTTCTATTCACGGAAATTATGTTGTTAAGGACGTCTGTTTTTTATTTAGTTCTAATCGTTTAGTGTGATCATCAGATCTGGCTTTACATGCATCACCAAACTGTACATTTTACTTCTGCTTTAATCAGGTGAGGAACTGAATTAACTGCATTCATTTCATAAATGTAATTAAAAAAACAAAAATGACTCAACTAAAGTTAAAGCTAAAGTTTCAGTTGAATTTTTTTATTAAGGTAATGATTCATTTTCAGATAGCTGTAGTTTTTGTCTCCCATAGAGCTGTGAGCTGATTCTAATCCGTTTTTATTGAGGAATTCATGTTTGTTTTTATGTTTGTTACGAGCAAATAATAATTTATTAAATTTTTTCAAGATTTTTTTTCAGATCTGAAAATGTCACCGACAAATGGCTCATTGCTGTGTCGTCTGGGTCTAATAGTGATGTTTGCAGGTGTCGTCTCTCTTAGCGTCGTGTTTTTCTGGTTCCCTCCTTCAAAAAACTGTCCTCTTCCACTTCCTAGAGCCAAACAATACTCTGCCAAGAGCAACAACACAAAAGAAAAACCTATACTTCTGCTGTGGGTCTGGCCTAAAAATTACAGGTTTGATCTGGGTGACTGCAAGAAGATTTATAATATTGATAATTGTCAGATAACAGATGATAGATCTGTCTACAGCAATGCAGATGCTGTCATAGTTTATCACAGGGACATCCGTTGGGATCTGTCCAACCTTCCTCCATCTCCTCGTCCTCCGTTCCAGAAGTGGATTTGGTTGCATATGGAATCACCGACCAACACTCTGAAAATACCAAGTCTGGAAAACCTGTTCAATCTCACTCTCAGCTACAGACACGATGCTGATATTCCTGTACGGTTCCATTTGACTGTCAGGAAGAAAGCAGATGAGGAGTTTGTAGTTCCCAAAAAGGACAAACTGGTGTGTTGGATTGTGAGTAACAATGCTCCATCAACAGGTGTCAGCACAAGGAACCAGTATTACCAAGAATTAAGCAAATACATCAAAGTGCATGTGTTCGGGAAGGCTTATGCAAAATTTCTGGATTATACTGAATACTATCCTACTCTAGCAAGCTGCAAGTTTTACCTTTCCTTTGAGAACTCCATCCACAAGGATTATATCACTGAGAAGATTAATGGGCCGCTTGTTGCAGGTACCGTCCCTGTGGTTCTGGGTCCTCCCAGAAAAAACTATGAAAACTTTTATCCTGGCGATTCCTTCATTCATGTGAATGACTTCCCAGATGCAAAGTCACTAGCAGAATATCTGCTTCAGCTGGACAAGGATGAAGAAGCATATCGCAGATACTTTAACTGGAGGAAATATCTCTCTGCAACTCCTCATTTAATATTACAGAACCAAGAGTTTGTTCGGCCCATTTGCACTGCCTGTGACCATATAGCACGACATAGAGAATATAAACAAGCTCATGATATTTTTGACTGGTATTTCAATTAATGAGATTGTGTTACTGCAACAGGTTATCATGTACTGTATATAAAAGTTTATGGAACAGAATATTTTCTATAAATTATGTTGGTTTTGGAGTTTGTTACACATTAAAGCAACTGAAATATTTTGTTGATCAATCAACACTGATTGATTACAGTAATTATAAATGTAATTATCTTATATACTCCAGATAAAATCCTCCAGATAAAAAAAGAGTAAATATCAAGTATTTGTGTGTTGGTTCATTGTTCTGTACTTCTGAAAGATGCAAATAAAGGGAAGTATAAAAATGTTTCTCACCTCTCATTTCTCATAATAAAGAATCAAGTATAATAGCACAAGTTTAATTGATTTCACAGACCTTGTTAGAATTGTTTTTTCTCTCATGCTGTAACATGTAACATGCTGTCTCTACATCTTTAGCAGGAAATCCAGCAGATCTTGATGAACTAGTTCAGAGCGTTTAAAAAAAAAAAAAACTATGTTTTTTTTTGTTGATTCTTTGAGATTTGTCTTGCGGAAAATCTGAGTCTGAGACTCCATATCAATCATTTACATTGAGAGCTGGTGGTTTGACCAGATTTTTGTCCCTTACAACTTAAACAAAAACGTTAAATACAAAAAAGTCAATGTTCAATCATTTAAAAAGCTATCAGAAAAAGTTAGAGAAAGTTTATATTATACATACATTTAAAACATGTATATAAAAATGAGGCATATCATTACAATTACCAAACGTTTAGCATTAAGATAAGCGTTAAGACATGATCAGTAAAACAAATTAGAGAGATTTTTTTAACATACAAGTTTTTAAAAATGTTCAACCATTTATAATGCTACCAGAAAACAAGTGTTTTAAGTTATTTAAAATGTAAAAACTAGTTAGAGGAATATCAGGAAAAAGGGCAAATGTGTTACTAAAACAATGTTTCAAAAACACAAGTGTAAGCATTAAACATACCAAACAAAAGCGTTAAAAAAACACATCAAACAAGCAAACAGTTTTAAGAATTGTAACATTTACTGCTAAAGTTTTCATTCATTTTTTAGGCAAAACAGATCTCTTATTGTCATGCAGTCTGTGTCCCCTTCTTTTCGAATACAATTTACCAAATATATTGGCTTCCGTCTAATACGAGAATAAACAACAGTTTTCACTTTGGATACGTGGAATACGGAGGCGGACTATTGATCTTGGTGACAGTAAATGGGCCAATTATGAATGCGTGAGCAGAGGGGACTTCACATTCGTGACTTCAGATTCCAGACTCAGAAAAATAGGTGGCTGGTAACCTAGACTACACTCGAATGGTGAAATGGATGCTTTGGTAATGAGTTACGAGCATACTCAACCCATGGGAGATGTTGGCTGCAGGAAGAAGGATTCTGGGACTCTAAACATCGGAAACTTCTCTCTAGATCTTGGTTGACTCGTTCGGTTTGGCCATTTTTTGGGGATGGAAAGTCGAAGACAGGCTTACACTCATGCCCAGTAATTTGCAATACTCTCTCCAGAATTTGGAAATGAATTGGGGACCCCTGTCAGAGACCACGTCATTCGGGAGGCCATGTATATGAAAGACGTGTTCTCCTTAGCGGATGGTAATTTAGGTAAGGGAATAAAGTGTGCGGCCTTTGTGAATCGGTCCACTATGGTCAAAAGAACCGTATTCCCCTGGGAAGGTGGTGACAAAATCTAGCGCAATATGGGACCAATGTCTCGAAGGGACAGACAGTGGTTGGAGTAACCCATCTGGAGAACGATTGGAAGTCTTACTCTGAGCGCAAATGGAACAAGCCAAAACGAAATCTCGAATGTCGCGAGCCATTCTAGGCCACCAGAATCGTTGCTTGACCAAAGCAACCTAACCTCTGACATTACTTCCTCTGATAAAAAGATAACTGATTCGATGGGCCACCGGGCAGAGGCATTACCCCTTCTAAGGCTGATTTGACCTTCGATTAGACCTCCCATACGAATGTAGAGACAATGATCTCTCTGGAAAAATACACTTGGGTGTAGACGGGCATTCGGAACAGTCAAAAATGCGAGATAAAGCATCGGGTTTGATGTTTTTGGAACCCGGGTGGTACGATACTAATGTCCGAAAAAAAGAGCCCACCAAGCCTGCCTGGAGTTAAGTCTTTCTGCAGTTCTGATGTATTCCAAATTCTTGTGGTTAGTCCAGACTAAAAAAGGTACCCCCGACCACTCTTCCAATGCTAACTTGACTGCCAACCTTTCCCTGTTACCAATGTCATAGTTACGCTCGTCTGGTGATAAACGATGGGATAAAAACACACAGTGGTGCATCTTGTCGTCCAAGGAAGAGTGCTGGGAGACGAACACTCCTACACCCACCTCTGATGCGTCGACCTCCAACACAAACTGATGTGAAGGATCAGGGGTGATGAGGATGTGAGCCAAAACTTAAGTTTGGAAAATGCAGCTTCTGGGGAGTAGTTCTGGGGAGGTCAAGGCTGTCAAAGGAGCGGCTAGTTGGTTGAAATTGCGAACAAAATGTCGATAGAAATTAGTCAACCCCAGAAACCTCTGCAGGGAATCTAGGGTTGGCCAATCTACCACAGCCTTAACCTTGTAAGGATCCATGCGCACTCCCTCCGACGAGATGATGTACCCTAGGATAGGAACAGACTGTGTTACGAACCCAGTTTGGTTATTTGTTGTTTGAGTTTTTGTGTGTTGCAAGAGACAGAGTTGCGTCTTTATAAGCTGACAATTTGCACCTGGTGGGAGCTGTACCGGCAGTTTAAAAGCAGTTCCCCTTAGCTTTGTGGGGCGCTCTCTCCTTGTGCTGTTTTGGTTACTTTTCCTTAATTGACTGTTTTGTGTTTGTCATGTTTCTTTTTATTAATTAATGTTTTCTTACTTTAATAAATTAAAGTAAAAAATAAATTATTTTTATGATTATACAACGTGTGTCTCCTTCTTTGTCAAATGTGACAAATGGGGGCTCGTCCGGGATACTTTTGAAAAATCCAGTTGTTTTTCAACATTTGTTAGAAGCGCTTTTGTTTTTGTATTCGGGTGATTTGTTTGACAAGTGGAAAATTCAAAAACCTAGTGTTGGTTAACCAAAGGTACACCCAGTAAAGAAACAATTTTGTTTTAAGCTATTTGTTTGGAATAAGTATATGTCGTTGGTGAAGGAACTACGCGTTGGATTTGTTTGTTTCGAGGATGGGATTATGATCGTTTTATGCGACTTTTAGGAGGTAAGTGATTTTGCAAATCCTTTTGTGGAAGGAACTTGGCTTAGTATTAGTGTTCCCTTGTTAGGTGTAGCTACTGGAACGAGTGAGTTTAATGTAATTTATTATTTTTGTGTGGTGACCATGAGTAGAGCAGTTGTCTCGGGAGCATGTCTGTGGTATAAGAGTCGCCAGCGTGCTGGTTGCTTTTCTCCTACCAGTGGGAGTTGGTGCTTAAATACCCCTCACTAGTAAGCCCCCACCTTGCCTTTTCTCAGATCAGCTCGTCACGCTTAGTGGCTAAACACAATATGTATTCTTCGTGTGCTAGGTACAGTTTGGATCTGTGCTTGTTAGCAACACAAACGAAAAACAGAACGTTCAGTTATATTGATAAGCTTGCCTATGTCTAAGGATAAGGATTAATAAGTACATATACGTCTAAAGATTAATAAGTACATAAGAAATAAAATTTCTATCACACCCATCATCCCTCGTGTATATATTCCCACATGTTTTCCTCTGTCTTAGTCCATCGACGCTTATGTTTGGTTATGTTGCTAGTGTGGTTTCCCTATTTGTATCTCGTTGGACGTTGTTATTCTTGCTTGCATTTTGCACTTATATAGTGCCCTTTTGTTTATACAGTGAAGTTCAGTTATGTCGACGGCCTCGGGGGTTGCAAAAAAGCATTGAGTTAACCGTTTCTCGAGATAACCCATATAACATATTTTACCGATTTTCCCATATATAACCCGCAGACGCAGATAATCTGCACGCTCATATAGCCAATGGGTTTTGTATAAAAAATCGTTGGCATAACCCGCACCCATAGATTGATGAACTTTTTTGTGTAAGATCACATTTCGAATTTCAAATGTTGCTCGCATGTCGTCAATTATCATAACTGTTCCAGCTCGGTACACAGTGCTTGTGCGCGAAATTCAAACAATAAGAAAACAAACACAAGTCAGAATCAGAAGAAAAAAGCAGTCTGTGTTGATCATTGGATGAGATGAGAAGAGCCCGCCCTCATGGCAGCACAGCCAATCATGTCTTCTTGCATGATTGATAGGTCAGACAGCCTATCAGCGCCAGCTGTCAGAGTGACAGTACAAGTGCCAGAGACAACAACCCTCACAAGAAAGAAAAATGAAAAGTTATTGATGTACATGATGTGAGTTATTAAATGAGAATGTACATGCTCAAGTTTTTGGTGTCTTTTTACACAGCAGTGTTGCCGCGATTTGTTTGATGAAGCGATCGGCATTCATCTAAAAAAAATGTACATACATTGTACTGACAACAAAAGGCACATGTAAAACCACCACAATAAAAACCACCTTCGACTCTTGATACAAACCTTTAATTATATTCTCCAACAATGCAAACACAAAGATTGCTCACAAAATCACAAAAAACGTGCGGGTCTACAGCGTGTTTTCCCTCAGACGAGATCAACGACATGGAGTGAACCGTGAGCGGACCGCGATCCACGTGCAACGCAAACTCAGCGCATGCGCAGTGAACTAGGTACGGATGTTAGTCCCGAAATAACCCTGTGAAGTGGCAAATTTGTCCCTCTTTCGTGCTCGAGATATTCGATTTCGGCAACATAACAGAATCGACATAACCCACAAGAAAATGCTAAGACAAATAGGGAGTTTGGCGACTTTTTTCCACTTCAAAAACGTCGACATAATAGTATTGGCAAGTTAACCGTGAGTCGAGATAAGTGAACTCCACTGTAGTTAAAGTTTGCTAATAAAGAAGCTGCAGTTACTCATGCCTTCCTCGTCCCACACCTGCACACCTAACAATACCAGGCCTTCTGCAGACTTCAGCAAAATGTCAGCACCCAGCTAGAGAAATAATAGTGTTCAAACTTATAGCTATATTACAATAAAACACTTAATTTTTAGATGATAAAATCTACAACAATCCTCACTTTGGAGCTTACTAAAGCCCCAATTTGACTATTCTCGAGTGTAGTTTCAAAACCCAGTTTTCTCTGTAATATTATCAATCATTTAAAGAAGTTCACAAAATCATTACTGTTGTGCTGTTTGGAAGCATCTGGGGTTGAAGCTTGTTAATTGTATCAAATAAAAATCTAGGCTTGTATTTATTTTCTTCTAAGAGGGTTGAAAAATAAGCAGATCAATCTGCTTTTAAGGCCTTTCTGGGTCCAAATAGTGCTTACTTTTCACAAAATGTGAACAAGCTTTGTTTTTCTTCCATCTGCTCTCCATTTTTCTGTTTGCTCTCTTGACGGCCAGAGTGTGCTGGTTCTACTACAGCATTGGACTATTTTCTTTAATCATTAAGTGCAAAAGTGATGGAAAAGTTAGTTTTTAAAAAATAAAGTTAATTTTAAAAAGTAAAAAAAAAGTTAATTTTAAAAACTCTAGGCTATCTGGGATGCCGAGTAGATAAAAACATTTAATTTTTCATTTCAGAAAAACAAAACAAAAAAAGATATACGGTTAAAATTTTTATTGTCATGACATTGTTTAAATAATAATAAAAATAAACAAGCATTTGAAATGGCTATCCTAACGTGAATGAGGTTCATGTTTGTTAATTGCTTTTAACTTAATAACACAACACGAGTTCCCCGTGTTTAAAACTCAAACAATCGCTGGAGACACTTACACAAATCTCACATTATGAACATTCATTCCAAGCATCTTAAAAAACTCAAACGTCCAGTTTTTAAAACCGATCTTGTGTCAAAAGTCCACGGCCTTCAGCTTCTTCTCTTCCTGCTCCGTCAGCGGCTCCTGAGCCAGAATCTTGCCGTGCAGACGGTGATGTTTCCCGATGCCCAGCTTGGGTAAGCCTCGATTCAGGCCCTCCAGCAGAACACAGGACTTACACAAGGCCTGACTGGAGATATAGCCGCAGCGCGAGCACGTTCCCTGGACCGGCATCTTCACCCCTTCCTTTACGGAGAGCGTCTCCCCGGAGTGGATGACGTCTATGATGGAGCTGGGTCTGATGGACTCCAGGTCTTTGAGGAAGGCGCGAGCGTGACCCCGGTAGGCGTTCGGCGAGTAGATGCACTCAGTGGAGAAGTAATCAAGCTTCTTAAAATAGGCGTAGAGGACAATTTCTTTCTCGTAGGCGTATTTAAGCGGCTTGCAACGAGGAAGGGCGCCCTCTCCTTCGCTGGCTGTGCTGATGGCGGTGCAGCGGCGAAGACGAGCGATATCCCCACGCAGGACATTCATCAGCACCGTCTCTGCCACGTCGTCCGCATTGTGACCTGCTCATTAAACACAACAAACATCAGTCAACCTTTCAGTCTCGGAGGACGCATCTGATTCCACTTGAAAAGTGGCTTTTGAAAACACGTTTGTTTCTGAGAGAATAGCATCTGAGATTCAAAGAGCATTTCAGAATCCTTTCAGAGATTAAAATAATACAGTTTAAACTGTATGAATCTCATAAAATGTAAAATTCATAAATGCTTATAAATAAGAGTTAGGCTTCTGTAGGTTTTCAGGAGGATTCATGTTAAATTAGAATTTTTTACTTAAAACTGGTTCATTAGAAACAAACATGAAAAGATCAAAAGAAAGATCATATTTCACCCAAAATCATTTTTATATTTTGTTAGTTTCTGAGAGAATAGCATCTGAGATTCAAAGAGCATTTCAGAATCATAATGTAAAATTCATAAATGCTTATAAATAAGGGTTAGGCTTCTGTAGGTGTAATGTTTTCAGGAGGATTCACTTAGTCATATTAAATTTAACTTGGATCAAACTGGTTCATTAAAAAAACAAACATGAAAAGATCAAATTTCACCCAAAATAATTGTAATATTTTTTTAACAACATTCACTCCTATTATAAAGCCTGGAAGAGCCAGGATATTTTTAATATAACTCTTATTGTCTTATTGCTGAAAGATTAGATTCATAAACACCTAGGATGGCTTGAGCGGAATAAATTATGGGATCATTTTCATTTTTGGTGAACTAACCCTTTTAAAGTCTCTAAAGTGGAAATTTAAATGATCAAAACACATGCATTTAACTGTATTAATTAAGCCTGAGGTGGTACAATGCAATTTATTATCCGTGAAACACACTATTTATCTCGAAGAATGTCTAAAATCTAAATCTGTAGGTTTTCAGGAGGATTCACTCGTCATATTAAATGAGATTTTTAACTTAAATAAAACTGGTTCATTAAAAACAAACATTAAAAGATCAAAAGAAAGATAATATTTCACCCAAAATAACATTCACTCCTATTATAAAGCCTGGAAGAGCCAGGATATTTTTAATATTACTCTTGTTGTGTTTGGCTGAAAGAATAGATTCATAAACACCTAGGATGGCTTGAGGGGAGTAATTTATGGATCATTTTTGGTGAACTAACCCTTTAAATTCTCTAAAGTGGAAATTTAAGTAAATAAAACGCATGCATTTAACTGTATTCATTAAGCCTGAGGTTGTACAATGCAATTTATTAACCGTGAAACACATTATTTGTCTCGCAGAATGTCTTACCCAAGCTGTAAAAGTCAGAGACGAGACATTACTCACCTGTGCATATCTTGTCCACTTTCAGCATCATGGCTCCTCGGTCCAGCGCCTGCCTCCGAAACACACCACAGAAAGTGCAGTTATTTTTCAAGCCCACTTGTTTCACGATGGCGTCCATCGTCCAGCCGTACAGCTCTTCATAAGACACGATCTTCAGCGGCAGCTCGTACTGCTGCTGGTTCCTCTTCACCGTCTCCAGGGAATCGTCTCTGTAACCCGTGATGCCTTCATCCACGGACAGCAGCAGAAGGTTCAGCCCGTAATCGTAGCGCTCGTTCAGGACCTTCATCACGTGGGCCAGGACGGTAGAGTCCTTCCCACCCGACGCACCGATGGCCACGGTCTCCCCACGATTGAAGAGTCCAGCAGACACGATGGTTTGATGGATCTCCTCCTCGAAAGCGCAGAAGAAGCAGTCCTTACAGAGGGAGTGTCCAGTCTTGGGCCGCTTGAGCACGGCGCGCCTCTGACCGCAGTTACTGCACTGGACGGGCATGATGACGACGCACTGCAGAGCAAAACCAGAGCCAACTCATCAAACACACACTCAACTGATCTTCAACCCAGGGCTTCAGTCTTGTAGAAGCGCCATCCCCCAAAACATGATCCTCGACAACGAAAAGAAAAAAGTATAAATATTCAAGCATAATGAATAAATTGGTCTTTATACATGAATTATACACACACACACTTATGTATAAAGACCAAATTTATACTTTTATATTACATTTATATATTACCGATATGCATCAAATATTTTTATACAGAAATACACACACACACACACACAATACATACATATACAGTGCGTACGGAAAGTATTCAGACCCCCTTAAATTTGTCACTCTTTGTTATATTGCAGCCATTTGCTAAAATTATTTAGGTTCATTTTTTCCCCCTCAACGTACACACAGCACCCCATATTGACAGAAAAACATTGACATTTTTGCAGATTTATTAAAAAAGAAAACTGAAATATCACATGGTCATAAGTATTCAGACCTCTTATTAAATATACGGTATATATTACATTAATAATAGTAAATACTTAATTATACTAAATAATAAGTATTATATAATAAGTTATTATATTATATAATTATATATAATATATTATATAACTTATTATACTTGTTTGTATAATAAATATTATGTAAGACAAATAAATAAAATACTTGAATAATAAAAAAATAAATATAATATATTTTATATTATATAAAATAAAATAAATAAATAAATGCATGTATCTAGCACAGTAATAGAACTACAGTAGAAATGACATAACAAACACTAAATATTTAGTATTAGTATAAAACGTTTAAAAAAAATTTGTATATCTGCCTTTCAAATTTGATGATGAAGATCATCCAATAAACAGTTTAAACAGGAATATTTGCATTTAATGAAAGTAAAGGTTTAGTTTGGGAGGAAAGTAGGTGATGAAATATATTATTTGTTATGTTATTATTTATTATTATATGTTATTTTGAAGATTACTTAACATGACACTGCTAAGTTTTATGTAAAAGTCGCGTTACAGAATAAAAAATGCATAGAATTACTTATACAATGGGAACATATAAATGTAATGCTATTTCACATGACAGAAATGGAAGATTTTAGATTGAATTGAATGCATTTTATTTATTTAAGAATAATTTAAACAAACTACTAACCTTACATTAAATCAAGTGTCAGAAATGGTTAATAACTATAAAATCTGTATTTGAGAGAATTTTAGAGATGAATATACAATCGCTGAACTTTGAAATAGCATTTATACTATATGAAAATTCTTAAATATAAACGACAAACCTTTAATGACTTCTTTATGGAGTTAATGCATTTCAGCAAGGGTTAAAACGTGGGACGATGACGTGTTTAATGAAATAAAACAAATAGGTTACGAGTTTAACAACAAATTCAACATAACCCAGAACATCTCGCGCATCAACACACGCGTCACAAACGTCACTTCCGGTTTGACTGAGTTCCGGCGCCCTCTTTCGTCGTGGCGTTCGAAATTAAACGTGAACTTTTATGTCAACAAATGTACAAATGCTGACTATGAAGTTGAAGTTATACAAAATGTATTAAAGAGTGATAAAAAGAGTATTAAATGTATTAAATGCACAACACGTTTGCCAAATAAGGTTTTAGATAGGTTATGTGTAAATATCAATAAACTTCAAATAGGCTAGTTGATGCTAATAAGTTCAATATCTACTGTATACTGTATTTATTTATATACTGTAATTATAATTAGGCAGTGCCATGAATAAGGTATACAGTCTTTGAAATTTTCAAACATATTAGCATCAACTAATAGACTATATAATAAAAACAGTGTGATTTAAGTTGCTACTGCACGCAAGACTGAGCCAGTCTTGGTCTGAATTTGTTTTTATTTGCATTTTGTTTCTCAGGAAAACATTCTGCTTAGCATTTGTATTACAGAGTCCCTGGGTGTATATCAGAAGCAGCTGTGTTTTCAGTCCTACAGGACTGAGCCAGATCTGCCTGTTCTTGCTGTGAGATGTTACTTCACTCTTCCACCATCACCATTAAAGCCAGTTTTCAAGCACGTCTGCAGAGACACATGATCATCACACATGGTTTAGCACTGCAAAGATGACCGTCTGTCCTTCTCGTCTTTCCGTAGCTCTGTTTTATGCGTCTTAGATTACATTTTATTGCTCTGTTCTCATCTGCAGGCTTCATGCCTCCTGCTGCAGGACTGTGGCATGTTCCTCCAGGTGATCAGGGAACCTGGACATCTTATACTGCTGTTTTTCACAGTCAGTAGAAAGATATCTCTAGTACCCAAAGCTGTTGTAACTGTGAGCTTAATAACCAACCGCCTGTGAAACGTAAATTAGTTAAGGACTGGTCCACAGGTGCATGAGCAATACATGTTTATGGTTAATTGAAAAAGACTAATCAAGACCTGTAAAGCTTCTCTGGAAATTACCACATTATCTTTAAATACAGTATCCTGAAAAAAGGTAAAGTTTACTTCATCACACAAATGACATGATTATCAAAAATATATTTGTTGAAAAATTCAGCACTATTTCAAAATCTTAGGTGACTTTAACTGAAATACCAATCATAAATATCATGAGCTTGTTTATATTCTCTGTGTCGTGCTATATGGTCACAGGCAGTGCAAATAGGCCGAACAAACTCTTGCTTTTGTAATATTAAATGAGGAGTTGCAGAGAGATGTTTCCTCCAGTTAAAGTATCTGCGATATGCTTCTTCATCCTTGTCCAGCTTAAACAGATATTCTGCTAGTGACTTTGCATCTGGGAAGTCATTCACATGAATGAAGGAATCGCCAGGATAAAAGTTTTCATAGTTTTTTCTGGGAGGACCCAGAACCACAGGGACGGTACCTGCAACAAGCGGCCCGTTCATCTTCTCAGTGATATAATCCTTGTGGATGGAGTTCTCAAAGGAAAGGTAAAACTTGCAGCTCGCTATAGTAGGATAGTATTCAGCATAATCCAGAAATTTTGCATAAGCCTTCCCGAACACATGCACTTTGATGTATTGGCTTAATTCTTGGTAAAACTTGTTCCTTGTGCTGACACCTGTTGATGGAGCATTGTTACTCACAATCCAACACACCAGTTTGTCCTTTTTGGGAATTACAAACTCCTCATCTACTTTCTTCTTGGTGATCAAATGCATCCGTACAGGAATATCAGCATCGTGTCTGTAGCTGAGAGTGAGATTGAACAGGTTTTCCAGACCTGGTATTTTCAGAGTGTTGGTCGGTGATTCCATATGCAACCAAATCCACTTCTGGAACGGAGGACGAGGAGATGGAGGAAGGTTGGACAGATCCAAACGGATGTCCCTGTGATAAACTATGACAGCATCTGCATTGCTGTAGACAGATCTATCATCTGTTATCTGACAATTATCAATATTATAAATCTTCTTGCAGTCACCCAGATCAAACTTGTAATCTTGAGGCCAGACCCACAGCAGAAGTATAGGTTTGTTTTCTGCTGCATTAGTAAGAATGTTGTTGCTGGTGAGAGAGTTGTATTGTTCGGCTCTAGGAAGTGGAAGTGGGCAGATGTTTGAAGACAAGAACCACGAAAACATGATGACCAGAGAGACGACACCTGCACTCGTCACTATTAGACCCAGACGACACAGCGATGAGCCATTTGACCATGACATTTTCTAAAAACAACACAGAAATGAAGGGATCAGCCTCGAACATAAACAGGACTAAAAACAAATGTAAAGGAATGGTTTGTAAATATAAGGCAGCACTGAGTCTGTTCTGTAAGAGACAATCAGCACATCAACCAGTGAAAAATCAACCTTATTTTAGTGGCTAAAACATTTGTTTCATTAAATTATATAAGATTACATTTCAGAAAGTTTGGATTGAATTTAGAGAACTTTAAGAGCCAATCATTAACATAAATGTGCAGTTGAGTTGAGAACTAAGGAAGTGGTAAATCACCCACAAAAACTTACATAAGCTTTGACTCTGACTCGATTCGGCACAACAGCAGGTCTCCAAACTCCAGTCGGCACTCTCCTTTCTCAATGAAAGATTAGAGCTCAGAAAGAATTATCCATGCAAATAAACCTGAACCAGCCATTCGAGATCAACACAGAGAGGAGTGACGTGTCTTGCAGCTGCTGATGTGAAACCTTCACTGGAAATGATGTAGAGATAAATCATTCAGCTATTTCAAGCTGAGGTGTGAGCAGCAGCTACACTTCCCTCCATCTCATCTTCTTTACTTTAACACTCTTATTCTTTACTCTCATTCCTCCACTAGATGGAAGCCTCATTCAAGGATAGCAATTCGATGTTACGTTTGTTTGTTTGTTTGTTTGTTTGTTTAACGTTAACAGAAAGGCAGTCATAAAAGATTTACAAACAAAGATGGGGATTACACAGAATAAAATGATTAAAAATGAACACATATAAAAGGAAATGTAGGAGAGTATGCGACTTTTCATTTTCAGTGTTTCCAAGTACAGTAATACCTCGGTTTACTAGCGACTTGAAAAAGTCTAACTTTAATTGTCAATTATTAATTAGTATTTATATGAGATCTTAATGGTTACAATTTTAACTGCAATTAATAGGGTAAAACCAAACAAAAATATTTAAAATGGGCATTTGTGGTCGTGTGGAACGAATTAATTGATTTTTAGTGTAGAGACAGATGGTTGAGGGTGGGAAGCAGTACCTCTGTCTATGAGTCTTCCAGCCAGTCCTCACGATCCGTCTCGACCAGATCACCTTCCGTCGCAGGTACAGCAGGTGGTCAAGGCTTGCTTTGGGGCTCATCTTCCGGGGCGAGGGTCAGATTTTTGGTACGATTGTGATTACAGCCTTCAGTGTGTTGATGACTTTCCATTGACTTTGGTCACATAACTTTGTTCTTAACAAGATCCAATTTAATAGGGAAACTTTCATGCTTTTATCGTCTTCATCCTACAATTTAACGTTTTCCACGTTTGGGCTCCTGACAGGTGATTTTTTGCATCCGTTATTCTTTTTTTTTGCACTTAATGTCATGCACTGTATTTTGAAGGGACAGGTACTTATAGTTTCGATAATTCACAGATCTTAATTAACATGAAAAAAAAATCACAAAAATATAATAAAACAAAAAATCAATCCTAATTTCTCTGCCCCTGGATCATTATTGTAGTGATTATCATGTTTCTAACACGTTATATGTTTGGCAAGAGTTCTTCTAACTCTGGAGTGTGCAGTTTTTCATTTCTTAAATACATCATGGCTATATTCCAGGATGATAATGATAAGATTCATCAGGCTCAAACTGTGAAAGAATGAAGAATCAGCCCATTTGTTTTTAGATAGGACACCTCAAAAATAAAATTCTGGTGCTCACATCTCTTGAGTTTCATTTAGTCACACCACATGGTGTCACTGTGCCCTGAAAGGGGTCTGAGCGGAGGTGAAACCAAACCTGAATCTCTGTAGGAGTAAAGGGTGTGACGAAAGGTTGGGGCGTGAACAAAGATCTTTATCATTGGTCTGTCAGAGAAAATGGGTCTGTCCGGAAGAGGAAGTTGATTTGTATTATTGCACTTTTCTGCCTGCTTTTACTCAACCTGCAGCGAGACCTGTCTCAGTAAGTCATGCATCTCTTATCACCAAAGAAGACAAGGAAATATGAAGTGTGAAAATAAAGTTTGACATAAATAAATAAAATACAATCATACATACAAATAGAAATAAAAGCATATTGTTTATTTTGGTGTATATTTATTTAGCTTTGGTATTTCACAGCAGTGAAGTTGCCAGTGAAGGAAAAAAACGTGTATGTCACACCTCTATTTGTTTTTGTCTGTTGAAATTGTTGATCTCGACTGGCTGGTTCAGTTTTCTTGGCATGAATTCTTTCTGAGCTCTAATCTTTCATTGAGAAAGGAGAGTGCCGACTGGAGTTTGGAGAGCTGCTGTTGTGCCGAACCGAGTCAGAGTCAAAGCTTATGTAAGTTTTTGTGGATGATTTACCACTTCCTTAGTTCTCAACTCAACTGCACATTTATGTTAATGATTGGCTCTTAAAGTTCACTAAATTCAATTCAAACTTTCTGAAATGTAATCTTATATAATTGAATGAGACAAATGTTTTAGCGACTAAAATAAGGTTGATTTTTCACTGGTTGATGTGCTGATTGTCTCTTACAGAACAGACTCAGTGCTGCCTTATATTTACAAACCATTCCTTTACATTTGTTTTTAGTCCTGTTTATGTTCGAGGCTGATCCCTTCATTTCTGTGTTGTTTTTAGAAAATGTCATGGTCAAATGGTTCATCGCTGTGTCGTCTGGGTCTAATAGTGACGATTGCAGGTGTCGTCTCTCTGAGCACCTTGTTTTTCTGGTTCCAACCTTCATTTAACTGCCCTCTTCCACTTCCTAGAGCCGAACAATACAACTCTCTCACCAGCAACAACACTCTTACTAATGCAGCAGAAGACAAACCTATACTTCTGCTGTGGTTCTGGCCTGAAGATTTCAGATTTGACTTGAACGATTGCAAAACTATTTTTAATATTGATAGTTGCCTGTTGACGGTTGATAGATCTCTCTACAGCAATGCAGATGCCGTCCTCATTTATCACAAGTCCATCAGTTGGGATCTGTCCAACCTTCCTCCATCTCCTCGCCCTCCGTTCCAGAAGTGGATTTGGTTTCATCTCGAATCCCCAACCAACACACAAAAAAAACCAGGTCTGGAAAACCTGTTCAATCACACTCTCAGCTACAGACAGGATGCTGATATTTTTACCAGGTTGCATTTGACTGTCAGTAAGAAAGCAAATGAGGAGTTTGTAATCCCCAAAAAGGACAAATTGGTGTGTTGGATTGTGAGTAACAATGCTCCAGTAACAGGTGTCGGCGCAAGGAACCAGTTTTACCAAGAATTCAGCAAACACATCCAAGTGCATATGTTCGGGAAGGCTTATGCAAAACGTCTGGATCATACTGAATACTATCCTACTCTAGCGAGCTGCAAGTTTTACCTTTCCTTTGAGAACTCCATCCACAAGGATTATATCACTGAGAAGATTAATGGGCCGCTTGCTGCAGGTACCGTTCCTGTGGTTCTGGGTCCTCCCAGAAAAAACTATGAAAACTTTTATCCTGGCAATTCCTTCATTCATGTGAATGACTTCCCAGATGCAAAGTCACTAGCAGAATATCTGCTTCAGCTGGACAAGGATGAAGAAGCATATCGCAGGTTCTTCAACTGGAGGAAACATCTCTCTGCAACTCCTCATTTACTGCAGCAGCAGGAGTTTGATCTGCCCATATGCACTGCTTGTCAATATATCGCAACACACAAGGAATATAAAGAAGTTCATGATCTCTATGAATGGTATTTCAATTAGTTGACGATCAGCTCTGTGGAGCTTGTTACATATGCCAATGATTTTTTTATTATCACTCCTAATGAGAATAGTAAATGAGAAATTTAAGTGGAGATCTGTCATGGTTCTTTGTGTGTTTTATTTTTATTTTTTTATCTTTGTCTGAAATTATATCATATATAAAATATGAGTACAGGCTTGGAATGTACGTTTGGGACTAATCTTTATTTGTAAATCTGGACATAAACTAGCAAAAGTTAATAAACATTACCTGTATGTTCGTACAAGGTTGTTTTGAATGGACTGTGAGATTTTATAATGTTTTTTTTTTTAAAGCAAGGTTATATTGATTTGATAAAAAAACTACAATATCAATGGTAAATAAATTGCAAGGAGCAATTATCTGGTAACTGTTTGCGGTTACCAGATAATAAGTTATGCAGATGGTTGATCGTTTGTATAACAAAAAAGTGTCAAGCTTTTTAAAAGTTCACCCTGTCCCCCCTGTTTCTCTTCTTTAAGCGAATCTCTTGTTTTACCTGTTACGTTTGTGTTTGATTTTTTTTTAATGTTAATAAAATAAGTTTATTAAATGTTATGCATACTGTATTTTCCGCACCATAAGGCGCACCGGATTATAAGGCGCAGTCCCAATTAGGGGTTTACTTGAGTACTCAATCAACACATAAGGCGCACCGTATTATAAGGTGCATGCGAAAACATATGGTCTACGAAAAAAGGTAACGGAGACAAAACAGTGAGTTTTCCTGGTGTCATGATTAGACAGAAGCACATGGCATTGTTCAGCACCTGGAAGATACATAAAGAAACCTGGAAAATACATGAAGGGACCTGAATTGTATTTTCCGTGTTCCTTTACGTATCTTCCAGGTCCTTTAAGCTCCTCTGTGTGTGAAAGTGTGTGTGTCTGTGACTAATCACGCGATTGTGCTGCTTTGTCTTTGTCAGTTGTGAATGTTTCTAGGTTTGTGTTACGTGACGAGTGTGGATGTTCCTTCTTTCCACTAAGAAGTGCCAGTTTCTGTTGTATTTGAGGTATTTTGGGTTTTGTGTTTCCTTGAATAACGGTCTTGCGTTTGGAACTTATTCTCAGAGTTCTGCTTCTGTATCGCACTCGTTCTCGTTGGATGACACCTTTATACATATTTCATTATTTAATTTAAGTGTACTCAAACTTTTGTGCACTTTCTGGATGATTACTGTGTTAAAAAAATCGATTGATAAGGGAATATGCTCAAGGATTAATGAATGCACGCGACAGGGAGTCAGGAATTATGTTATGAAATCAACAGTTCTGCTGGTGTCTTTATCTCTCATCTTGATGAAGCTCAGGAAGTTTACAGTTTCAATCCATCTCACATCCTTTATACAGATTATTTCATTTTCTTTGTATTCATTTAAATGTACTCAAAACCTGTGCGCGTTCAGCGGGTAAAGTTCCCTTTCATGGGAACTCGAGCTGCGTCAGAAAAACGCTAGGGGAAACCCTTGACGTCAGTCACGTGAAGATGTGTACAACCAATGAGAGAATTACGCGTGTGAATGCGAGTCGCGGGTCAGTGACGTCATGAACAGAGCATAAAAGCGCACCAGAACCCGGAAGTGACAGCTTTGAGTGTCTTCAGCGTGCGTGTGTCAGAGAGTTTGTGCTTGCGAGTTACAAACCACTTTTCTTCTGGATTACGTGCGTTTGTATTATGGCAGAACAGGCATTTACCCCGTGTGTTTTTCCTTGCACCCGTTTTATTACGGGTAAGGATACACACAGGCAGTGCGTTGTCTGTTTGGGAGTGGAGCACGCTCGGTCAGCGCTTGAGGGCGCTGACTGTGAGAACTGCGAGAGGTTCTCATTGCGTACTCTCCGCTCTCGTCTGGCGGTATTTGCAGATACTAACCAGACTCGCGTTGCTCAAGGTTCTGGACCCACTGCGGCTGAGGCTCGGCGGCGTTCTCAATCTTGGGGATCGCAGATGGATCTCACGGGAGGTTGCGAGGCGGGTGCGCCCGTTTCACAGCCTGGCTGTGTTGATCCCAGTTCCAGGCGGGATTTGGGAGCACGCACCTCAGGCGCGGTTTCTCCCGATTCTACTGGGGCTTCGGTGCTATCATTATCCTGCTCTGAGGATGAGGAAGTGATTAGCATCGACCCGGTTGAGGAGGCTTTGCCACCCTCCTCACCGGCGTATGAGGAATTGATCGAGGTTGTGACGCGAGCAGTCTCTCGTCTGGAGATCGATTGGCCGGCGGAGACCAGGAACGCCCGTCACAGAAAAAGTAAGCTGGATGAGCGTTACCTACCAGCTCGCGTCGTTCCCCAGCGCCGGGCTATGCCTTTCTTCCAGGATCTCCACACTGAGGTGTCGTGATCTTGGAAAAGGCCAGCTTCCGATAGGGTGCATACGTCGTCCAGTGCGATGTATGCTACCCTCACCGGAGCTCAAACTTATGATTATGGAGGGATGCCAAAGGTGGACGAGGCTCTTGCGGGATACCTTGTGCCCCAGTCGGCATCCACTCTCAAAGCCCCGGTGCTCCCCACCAAACCATTGCGGGTCACATCATCATTGGTGGGGAAAGCATATTCTGCCTCTAGTCAGGCTGCGGCGTGTCTGCACACCACGGCACTGCTGCAGGCCTACCAAGCAGATTTACTGGGCGATCTCGATCAGGGCGGCGGCATTGGCCCGGAGGCAGTGGCAGAGCTGCGCCAGGCCATGGATTTGTCTCTCCGAGCCACTAGGGAAACGGCCTTCTCTGTCGGCCGCTCCATGGCAGCTCTGGTGGCTACGGAGAGGCATTTATGGCTCAATCTTTCAGCCATAAAGGATAAGGATAAGTTTGTTTTGTTGGACGCCCCTCTGTCCCCTTCGGGCTTGTTCGGCAACGCCGTAAAAAGCGTTGTCGACAAGTTTCAGGAGGCTGCACGACAGCAGGTGGCGTTCAGCAAGGTCCTTCCCTGCCGCCCTTCACGTGAGCCCGACAGCCAAACACGGGCTCACAAATCCTCATACAGGGCCTCACAGAAGGAGAGTGTTGCATCTCGTTTACCTCCCCCCAATAAGGGGAGGTCGGGACAACACTCTCAGGCCCAGCCTTCTGGTAAAAAGATGGATCTGAGGAACATCTTAAATGCCAAGAAGGCTGCCACTAAGCGTTCCTGACGCCAGAGGCAAGCCGCACCAAGGCGGTTATCTCCGTGTCCGGTTCCCGAGGGAGCCCGTCTCGGAGGTACTGCCCCCTCTAAGGAGGGTCCTAGAGCATTCCACTAGTATGGTGTCCGGAAACCCCGGCCCTGTGGTGTCTCTGCTCATATCAGAGATCAGTCTCGAGAGACTGATTCCCTTAGTAGAGTTCCAGGCCACATGGTTGCGTCTGCCGGGCATCTCTCAATGGGTCCTGCGCACAGTAACCTCCGGGTACAAAATTAAATTCGGGGTTTCACCACCCCGTTTCATGGAGGTCCTACCATCCTCGGTAGGGCCCCAGCAGGCTCTGATTATGGAACAAGAAGTAGACTCTCTGCTGGAGAAAGGGGCCATCGAGTATGTGCCCCTCACAGACGGACAGTCCGGTTTCTACAGCCGGTACTTCATAGTTCCGAAGAAGGATGGAGGGTTGCGGCCCATTCTGGATTTGCGTCTTCTAAATCGCACTATCTTGCGTCTAAAATTCAAAATGTTGACGCTCGGGCAGATTGTGACGCATATCATGTCCGAGGACTGGTTCGTCACAATCAACCTAAAAGACGCATACTTCCACATCTCCATCCTTCCTCAGCACCGGAAGTTCCTACGGTTTGCCTTCGGGGGGAAGGCGTACCAGTATCGTGTACTTCCGTTCGGCCTATCGCTCTCGCCCCGCACATTCACAAAGGTCGTGGACGCTGCACTTGCTCCGCTGCGATCACAGGGCATTCGTGTCCTCAATTATATCGACGATTGGCTAGTAATAGCCCAGTCGTCCCAGTTAGCAGCTCGTCATCAAGATGTCGTGCTTGCTCACATGAAGGAGCTGGGGTTAAGGTTGAATGCCAAGAAGAGTGTGCTTTCTCCTGCTCAGAGAACCACCTTCTTGGGAGTCATTTGGGACTCGGAAACAATGTCTGCTCGGATATCCCCCGGGCGCATTCATTCCATTCGTTCAATTGTCGAGAGTATCAAACTAGGCCAACTACTCACTGTCAAACACTTTCAGAAAGTGTTGGGGCTCATGGCAGCGGCGTCCAGCATTATTCCGCTCGGCCTGCTGCACATGAGACCTCTGCAGTGGTGGCTCAGGACCAAAGGGTTTTCCCCGAGGGGCAACCCGCTTCGCACAATCAAGGTCACGAGGCGATGCCTACGCACCTTGACCCTGTGGAAGAATCTCTGGTTCCTGTCACAAGGCCCTGTGTTGGGGGCTCCGTCCCGACGGGTGACGGGCCACGCTGCGTCTCCTGCCTCAGCTCCTTGCGCCTCCGGGCCCGCTTCAGACACTCTTTTGCTGTCACTTCCGGGTTCCGGTGCGTTTTTATGCTCTGTTCATGACGTCACTGACCCGCGACTCGCATTCACACGCGTAATTCTCTCATTGGTTGTACACATCTTCACGTGACTGACGTCAAGGGTTTCCCCTAGCGTTTTTCTGACGCAGCGTCTCGTTCCCCTTCAGGGAACCAGGGTTACTTACGTAACCCGAGACGTTAGTTTTGTTTTCAATATTTGTCACACATTCAACGATAAATGGCAATAACTCCAAAACGACTCGCACAAAAAAAACTTAACGTTATCACAAAAAGGAAATATATCTTAATGTTTCACAATCTTCCTATTCGCTGGATATAACGAGCACTGAGCCGTAAAGCCCGTCTGAATGTGAGTTTGGCCGGGAAAGCTTGCTCTTTGCCGAGCTGTGAGTAAGGGACCGTGGGAAAAGTGCAATTTCTTTTTGTTTTCTGCTATAGTTTGTTAAGTGTGTGTAGACATGAGACAAGTGGCATTCATTAAAGGGACACTGTGGACAACCTTCAAACCTCTCGTTTCAACCCTACTGGTGGAAAATGGAATTGCATGTCCAAATTTACCTTTCTTTTACCAATAGCTTTCTCCAGAAGAAAATTGCAGTTTTCCCACGGCCCCTTACTCACAGTGCTCATTATATCGAGCGAAAATAACGAAAAAGAAGCTTGTGAAACATTAAGACATATGCATTTATAGGTATACATTGTTCAGATTTTTTTTCCCCCATTTTGGGATGAATATCAAAAACAATGTGAATGTGTGATGAATATCAAAAACAAAACTAACTTTACCCCGCTTGCGCGTTCTGGGTGTTTGCTGTGTGAAAACAATATCGATTGATAAGGGAATATGCTCCAGGAAGCGCATAGTGACGGGGAGTCAGATTTCAGCTCAATCTCTCAGGTTTCTCCTCTCAGCAGCAGCAGTAAACCATGGCGGAGGTAAGCATAAGACATTAAGTAATGTTCTGTGATTGGTTTATCGCTGCCAGAGTAGGTACTGTCTCTTTGTCAGTGTGAAATGGTCCGACAGTCAATCAAGCTGAGCAAATCAAAATCACACAAAAACTATTTTATAGATTTTGGAACTCAGTCCACAGATAAGGAGCACCGGATTATAAGGCGCACGGCTGATTTTTTTTTTGCGAAATTTTGAGTCTTTAGGTGCGCCTTATAGTGCGGAAAATAAAGTATCTTTGGGGCTACTTGTAGGGAATGAAATAGTTTAAAATTGGGCCAAAATCTATTTTTATTCTATGAGAAATGTGTTTGCACTGTGGCTTAAAATACAACACCTTTTTTTTCTCAAGATAATGCTTATTTATGGACACTTCATTAACACACATTCTCCTAAAACATTTACATTAACTGTGCATTCAAAACTCTTGAGATGAGAATGTCCTGTAACAGGGTGGACATTTGCCCTTTGGTCCAGATTATTAAAGAATAACATTCTGAGCTGGACCAATATATTTCTCTTGAAGTGTAACAAGCCCTTCTTCAGATAATACTGTATGGTTAAATCACGGAAATATCCCTTAAATGTCTGTCTTGCTCAGAGCATGAGTTCAGATTGCACCTCACACGAGTGTTGAACTGAACATATGCTGTTATTTGATAAAGGCCCATAACATCTTCGAAATACACATTTGTTCTCTCAGTTTAAACTCAACAAAGACTGTACAGTGTGTTTTTTAAGTCGTGCAGCTTCAGGAGCCGCAGCAGCACAGAGCTTTGAAAAGAAAGGGTCATGTGAAATACCCAATAGGCAAATATCAGCCTAAAAGTCATGGGCTTCAGTTTAATGTAATTGAAGATATCAGGAGATGTTGTGGCATGGCATGAAAAAGCTATAACTGCTACCAACTTCATGTGTGAGTCTTTAACAGGTACAGGTGTGTGAGGGAGAACAAAAGGAAAGAAGCTTTGAACAAAAAAGCTATAGACTCTCGTCAGGTACCACACCCATGACAACACAAACCTTGCTGGTGGATTTTTTTGCATGAAATGTATCCAGTTACTAAACATGACGGATTGAATGTCCAGGAACGAGATATTGTATCCATGGCTTGTGTTACCTACACTCAGGGTTTTCAAGCTCTTATGCTCTGTTCACATCAGCTTCTTCCTCAATGTCGATTGAATTGTGATAGAAAGAGAAGTGTGATGAGGGGTCTGTGTGTGTGTGTTTATGTGTGGGGTTACATAGCACATACACACCTAAAAGATTATTAGGAACACCTGTTCAATTTCTCCTTAATTAAATTATCTAATTCACCAATCACGTGCCAGTGGCTTCAATGCATTTAGGGGTTGTTCCTGGTCAAGACAATCTCCTGAACTCCAAACTCAATGTCAGAATGGGAAAGACATGGTTGTCGGTGTCAGACGGGCCGGTCAGAGTATTTCACAATCTGTTACTGAGATTTTAATCAGTTACTGGGATTTTCACACACAACCATTTCTAGGGTTTACAAAGAATGGTGTGAAAAGGGAAAAACATCCAGTATGGGGCAGTCCTGTGGGAGAAAATGCCTTGTTGATGCTAGAGGTCAGAGGTCATGGGCGACTGATTCAAGCTGATAGAAGAGCAACTTTGACTGAAATATCCACTCGTTACAACTGAGGTTTGCAGCAAAGCATTTGTGAAGCCACAACATGCACAACCTTGAGGCGGATGGGCTACAACAGCAGAAGACCCCACCGGGTGCCACTCATCTCCACTACTAATAGGAAAAAGAAGCTACAATTTGCACGAGCTCATCAAAATTGGACAGTTGAAGACTGGATAAATGTTGCTGGTCTGATGAGTCTCGATTTCTGTTGAGACATTCAGATGGTAGAATCAGAATTTGGCGTAAACAGAATGAGAACATGGATCCATCATGCCTTGTTACCACTGTGCAGGCTGGTGGTGGTGGTGTAATGGTGTGGGGGGTGTTTTCTTGGCACTAAGGGGCCTAAAGTGTGCCTAAAGATGCTGTCCTATCAATATGGGCCAACATTTCTAAAGAATGCTTTCAGCACCTTGTTGAATCAATGCCACGTAGAATTAAGGGAGTTCTGAAGGCGAAAGGGGGTTAAACACAGTATTAATATGCTGTTCCCAATAATCCTTTAGGTCAGTGTATGTCACACCTAGAGCTACACGTAGCACTACTTTCACCCTAAGAACAAGAAATCTGTCTAACTCAATGTTTGGATGAAGATTGAAAACTAATAACTATCATGGGACAGGAAGAAATGCGTTCAAGATATATAAATATATAAATATGGCAGCAGTCCTCCCTGTCTTTGTCACAGCACTGAATGTGTGACTGTTGACCTTTTCTCGTTAGAAAATGCCACCACAACAGGAAAGCATGTACCTCTATCTTCTCAGCTAGTGTCACATTTGATTCACATTTGATTACGTTACCCAGAAATGGACATTGCAAATTGTTTTTGGAGGTTTGCTAAACAGGTGAGGAATAAATGATCTGCATATGTGTCAAAGTCTTAATTTGATACTTCTCAAAATAGAAAACAGTAAAGGTAATTGTTTGACATTGTAATTTATTTGTTAGTTTCATTGCTTGTACTATTGTTATTAAAGCCTAGGGTTTCTAAATGCATTCAAAAAAGCTCTTCTACAAATAATTGCTTTTAAAAGGTCTTAAATTGCTGCAGGAAGTCTTAAAATTATAGTTATGGCATTATATGTTGCACAAAGCATTGTTTTACTGTTGAGCTTTGCTTTAAGGTTAAGAAAAAGCATAATTACTGTGCCATTAGTGGCTACATGTGCGGTTTCATCTTTCAGTGGAAGAACTTGAAAACGTGTTCATTTGCATTTTTTCTGAATCTTATGGCTTAGAGATGTGGTTTGATTAGGTTTTTTTTACCCAGTCTAAATGTCATCCAAGTTCTTTAAGTTCAAAGTTTGTGTTTAGTTTTATCCACTTATATTACAAATGATAACTTGCTTGTTAGAACGTTCTAATTTCAATTTAGTAGAAAAATACTTGAGCACGTGCAATGCTTTGTCGGTTATTTTGACATGCATTTAGTTTTTTAATTCTTCACCATCATCAGTCATTAATATTTTATTATTAATCTAATACAAGAGACTTGTTGAAGAATCAAAAGAATCTTATTGTCTCTGTTGTGGGTGTGTGGATGAAAGGATGGAGGGCAGAGATTACTTAAAATGTAATTATATTACTCTCAAAAGGAAATCCACAAGTACATCACCCTAATAGCAGAAACCATTGTGCAGACCGTCTACCAGACACGACAAATGACAAGATCAAACAAGGACTGAGGGAAAACACCGGGAAGATATACACAGAGGATGATTAAACAATTAGACACAGCTGGACAAGACTAACGAGGTGAGGATGACAAGACAGGTGAGTGGAAAAGTGGAACGAGGAAGTAAATAAAGAAACGACAGACAGGAAACACTTACAAGGAAAATTAATTCAAAATTATAAAGATCTGTTGAAATTTTTAACTTTGAAATGTTGCTTTAAATACAATTTATCAATTGCTCCCTTAGACTTACTGTACATTTAGGAAACACATTAAAGCATTGTGTTCCCAGAAACCCAGATAGTATGTCATATAATCATGTTAAATTTCTCTACATGTGTCTCAGTTATTTGCAGAAATGTTGGAAATTGATAGTAGGGGCAGATGATGTAGATTAAGACAATACTGAGGAGATCAGTGCTAAATCAGTTCAAAAATGTCTTTTTACTCAGAGAGGAGCTCTTCTCTAAGCTTGACGGCTCTGGATCTTCCGGTTTTTCTAGTCTTACAAAAATCAACAACAATGTTTAACTAGCCACTCACTTCCTTTTCGCAAGGGTGACCACAAAAAAAGGTTATTGATTAATACAATCAATAAACTAAGAAACATAAAATAACAAAAGTTAATCTCCCCTCGAAAGATGTAAACAGTCAGCCAACCCTCTAAACCCGAACACAAACTCAGCTTAATTACACAGAACAATCCAAAAATAAACTACACAAAACCAAAAAAGGAGGAAATTCCACTACAAATACACCTCGTACAGTGGAATAGCTCAGGTAATTTAAAGTAAAGACAATACAAGGCTGGGAAGTGTTGTAAAAACAAAACATACAAACATGAAAAAATAAATAAGTAAATAAATAAACACCCCCGCGATCCAGTCACCCTCACACTTCAACATCAGCTTGCGCTGTAAGCAAACAGCGCGCACATGGACACTGACTAGCTGAGAAAATTAAACAAACACAAGAGAAACAGCAATCAACTAAACCTAATAGGAAATCAAGACACAAATAACTACAATACTTTAACTTCATTAAATGATAAAAAAACACTATAAAACCCTGCACAGTTACCTTCAACACAACACCATTTCACTGATTAAAAGGAGAAGCGTGAGAAAGGGTGTAGCGTCAGCCTACAACACGACCAAGCATCTGGACCATGTGTGCACAAAACAAAATTTGTTGTATTATTTTCCTGTTATCTCTGTAAAGGAGTGATCTTGTAAAGGAGTGATCTCCAAGTAATCTTGGAGTGATCTTTGAGGATCAGCTGACCTTCAAGTATCACATTGCAAAGACGGCTCGATCATGCAGGTTTGCACTGTACAACATTAGAAGGATCAGGCCATTCCTCACTGAGCAAGCTACGCAACTTCTGGTGCAGGCCATGGTCATTTCCAGACTGGACTACTGCAACGCTCTTCTGGTTGGGCTTCCTGCAAATGCAATCAAACCCCTACAACTGATCCAGAATGCAGCAGCTCGTCTGGTATTCAACCAACCGAAAAGGTCTCATGTCACTCCACTCTTCATCTCACTACACTGGCTCCCTCTCGCAGCACGCATCAAATTCAAAGCACTGACTCTTGCATACAAAACTTACACAAACTCAGCACCTTCATACTTCCACTCATTGGTACAACTCTACACACCTACCAGAAACCTTCGATCGATCAACGAGCGGCGACTCGTGGTTCCATCACAGAGAGGAAAAAGATCAATCACAAGAACATTTTCATTCACCACCCCTGGCTGGTGGAACACACTCCCTGCCCTCATCCGGAATGCAGATTCCCTGTCGAGGTTTAAAAAACTACTAAAAACGCATCTCTTCCATGAGCACCTAACATGACACACACATGCACTCACAAAAAAAAAAAACAAAAAAAAACATTTCCCCTTTTCTCTACTCCCCATGCTTGTGCTACTTGTATTCAGAATGTTTGAAACTTTGTTTTGTAAGCGCTCTTATGTGTTTTTGTATCCTTTGGACAAATTGCTTCTATATTCCTCAAATTGTAAGTCGCTTTGGATAAAAGCGTCTGCTAAATGAGTAAATGTAAATGTAAATGTAAAACTGCTTTGAAATGATCTCTATTGTAAAAAGTGCTAAATAAATAACAGTGACTTCACTTGATCACATTCTCACAATTTCACTATCTACTGCCAATAGGGCTGCTTTTGACAACACTGCTACTTTTACTTCACTGAGGTAATGGATAAGTTACACAGTTACGCTTTTCTCCCGCACGGCTCGCCATTCTCTAACATGGCAGAATCAAGCTGCATTTTTAGGGACAGAAAAAGCCAAGACTCACCTTAATAAGCTCCATCTTTGCTTGACCTATGATTTTATTGTTTTAATTCCTGGTATCAGCAAACGCTTTCATAATATGGTAGTAAAATATAAAATGACTGCTAAAATGTTACTCAGGATCGATCAGTGTATGTTATGAAAATTATATATAATACGTACCTTTTAATAATAATACAAATTATGATTCTTCCCAAAAAAAAGTTATGTAACTCTCTACAAAATTGATCTGTATATTTAGTTTCAGTGGGACTGCTGAAATTAATTTCACACTAGAACCAAAACATAGTATACCATATTTGTTTGATTGCCACTTAGTTTCTGACCCTTTTTTAAATTGTGCCTTAATTCATTCAGGATAAGAAAATGCTGGTGAAATACTGGCTTGAGCTTCATGTAATTTTGGGCCTAGTGACACCTGCTGGCTAAAAGATGTAATTTGTTTCATTCTGTTTTTCTACTTTACATTTTTTTCGATTGCTAAAAGGCAGTGAGCACAACTGGAGTCACATGTGCAAATCTCTAACTATAGTCTGCAATACCAACAGTCACCTGAGCTCAACAGTTCACATCACCTGCAAAACCCATTCCAACAACACAACTCTTAACACATGCCTCAAAACAGCTCATGCAGCCAAACACTGTACACAACCCTCACTGAGATACACACACTGATAACACACACTGATAACACACACTGCACAACCCTCACTGAGATACACACACTGCACAACCCTCACTGACATACACACACTGCACAACCCTCACAGAGATACACACACTGCACAACCCTCACAGAGATACACACACTGCACAACCCTCACAGAGATACACACACTGCACAACCCTCACTGAGATACACACACTGCACAACCCTCACAGAGATACACACACTGCACAACCCTCACAGAGATACACACACTGCACAACCCTCACAGAGATACACACACTGCACAACCCTCACAGAGATACACACACTGCACAACCCTCACAGAGATACACACACTGCACAACCCTCACTGAGATACACACACTGCACAACCCTCACAGAGATACACACACTGCACAACCCTCACAGAGATACACACACTGCACAACCCTCACTGAGATACACACACTGCACAACCCTCACAGAGATACACACACTGCACAACCCTCACAGAGATACACACACTGATAACACACACTGCACAACCCTCACAGAGATACACACACTGCACAACCCTCACAGAGATACACACACTGATAACACACACTGCACAACCCTCACAGAGATACACACACTGCACAACCCTCACAGAGATACTGTCACTCAGAACACACTGAGAGTAAAAACACTAGCATCAAACACCAATAAAGAAAATACTAACTTTTTATCTTTACAGTTTGAACAATTTCAGTGACTTCATACAAAGTAATATTTTCTTCAAAGAACAGAGTGACATTCTTTCACATGATTTACAGTATTTACAGTTTTAGAACATAACAATTCTTTAAGGTAAATGAAAATCAGCAGTTTGCTTCAATAGTCAATTACCGTAATGAGAAAAAAAGGGTTACAGTAAATAATTTTTCTCTTCCTCCTGTTGGGGGGTGCCTTTGGGTCCTGTTGTAAAAATATATTTTACAGTCAAACGTACTGTAATATATATATATATGTATATACAGTGGAATACGGTCTCGGGGGTTGCAAAAAACCATTGAGTTAACCGTTTATCGAGATAACCAACAGCCAATATGGTGATTTATTTGATGAAGTGATCGGCATCTATAAAAATGTACATACACTGTGTACATACAAAAATGTACATGTTGGAGAATACCTTTAATTATATTCTCCAACATTGCAAACACAATTTCGCTCACAGTGTAAACAGTCACAACATATTCGTGAGGTCATCACGCTGTACTAGATTGCATACTTTCTTGCGTTCTGCCTGTCTAATGTGCTTTCTCAACAAATTTGGCTTCGCCCCGTCTTTTAACAACCTTCAATCTGCAGCGGTGCTGAGCAGAGCTCACATCAGAACATAAGCAGGGTGTGTGTGTGTGTGTGATCAACCATGGTGGTTACGCATCTCTGGGTAAACCTGGCCGACAGTGGGAATAAGGAAAATGACTTTCTCTTTGATGTACTGGTTTTGCCTTCTGAGATTTTTGTCACTTCAGTTGAACAAGCCTTTACCTCCCGGAGCGACCATTGCTTCGACTGGTGCAAAAAAATCTCAGAAGGCAAAACCAGCAAGAAGAAATTTATTTTCCTTATCCATTATGTCTGCCAGGTTTATCCAGAGATGTAGGTTGTACAGGATTTTCCTGGTGTGGGGAGACATCCAATGCGTGCCAAATTTTTACTGGGGTTCCTCAGGGTTCAGTTCTTGGTCCCCTCCTCTTCTCAATATCATGGTGATGACACAATTCTACTTTTCATTTCAACCAGATGATCCCACGGTAGTTGCGTGAATCACAAGCTGTCTGGTGGACATCTCGGAATGGACGAAAGAGCATCACCTGCAGCTCAACCTGGCAAAGACAGGTGTAATTTTTTGAGTAATTTTTGAGGACCATATAACCTTTAAATATCACATCACAAAGACAGCTCGATCATGTAGGTTTGCACTTCACAACATCAGGAAGATCAAGCAAGCAACACAACTTCTCGTCCAGGTCATGGTCATTTCTAGGTTTGATTATTGCAATTCTCTTCTGGCTGGACTTCCTTCAAGTGCAATCAAACCCCTACAACGGATACAGAAGCTGCAGTTCGTCCGGTTTTCAACAAGCCCAAAAGGGCCCACATCACACCTCTCTTTTTCTCTTTGCACTGGCCCTCACTTGCTGCTCGCATCAAATTCAAGGTATTGACGCTTGCTTACAGATCTAACACAGGCTCAGCACCTCCTACTTCCTCTCGCTACTACGAGTCTACAAACCTACCAGAAACCTATGACCAGTAAATGAGTGACCGCTCACGGTTGTAACGGATGGGTACTCACAGGCAGAGATCCAATAAGATTTAATGAAAAAAAAGTCTTTAATAAGAATGGTCGTACAGGCGGATAGTCAGGACAGGTAGAGAGAGTACATAAACGATAATTTTTAGATGGGCCAAACGGATTAATTTTATTTCAGCTATTTCTTATGGGAAAACATATTTTGAGATATGAGCAATTTGAATTATGAGTTTGTCCTGGAATGGATTATCTCGTATCTCAAGGTATTACTGTATTTATGAATGAATTGCTTATTTTAAAACCTTCCCGGTCTACTGAAATCTGTTATAACATCCACTTAAAACATTACTATTTTCATAACAAGTTTTGTTAACTCTACAATAAATAAATCCACTTCACAAGTTAATTACTCTTCAACAGCGATGCCATAGAAATATACAGAGCTACTGCAAAAACTGAAGTTCATAGGCAATATTATAAAGATGAATGCAGGCTTGATTCTCTGTTGGGCCCCGGGCACAGAACCAAGGGTTGGGCCCCTGACAACACCTCACCTCTCCAAACACCCAAGACTGCTTTACAACACCAATTTTTTGGGAAAAAGCACAGACTCCCACCAAGAAGCTCCTTATTTGCATGACGCAATTTTTCATATTCTGCCTTAATTAATTCAGGATAAGAATATGCTGGTGAAATACTGGCTTGAGCTCCATGTAATTTGGGTGGCAGTGACACTTGCTGGACAAAAGATGTAATTGATGTTTAATTCTATTTATCTACTTTATATTTTAAAAAGTTACATTTTCATTTGTCTTCTATTTGCTTCAGTTCTTGTTTAAAACAACATGTAAATTAGAGTGTTTGAAACACAATACCTGCTGATTGCAACTTCTGGGAATTGATGAGATCTCGATTATTATGGTCTGGGTGTGTTTGATCAGATGACAGTGCCAGGAGGGATGGTGTCATGTGATATTTGCATACTGAATTGTGATTGGTCTGTGTCATATATCTTCTCACATAATGGTTTGTTCTTCAGGTGTGTCAAACCCCTGCACCGACCGGTTTTTCTATTCACAGAAATTATGTTGTTAAGGACGTCGTTTTTTATTTTGTTCTAATCGTCTAGTGTTCTACCTGACTTTACATGCAACACCTTTTATTTGCACATTTTATTTCTCCTTTAAGCAGGCGAGAAACTGATTTGCATTCATTTCAAGAGTGTAATTTTAAAAAGACTATAATTTGTTTTATTAAGGTAATGATTCATTTTCATATAGCTGTAGTTTTTGTCTCCCACAGAGCTGTGAGCTAATCTGTTTTTATTGAGGAATTCATGTTTTTTATGTTTGTTGTTTATGTTTTTTATGTATGTAAGCAAATAATCATTTATTCAATTTTTTTTATAACTCTTTTCAGGTCTTAAAATGTCATGGTCAAATGGCTCATCGCTGCGTCGCATGGGTCTAATAGTGACATTTGCAGGTGTCGTCTCTCTGAGCATTGTGTTTTTCTGGTTCCAACCTTCATTTAACTGCCCATTTCCAGGAGCCGAAGAATACTCTGCCAAGAGCAACAACATTCTTACTAATGTAGTAGAAGACAAACCTATACTTCTGCTGTGGGTCTGGCCTCAAAATTACAGGTTTGATCTGGATGACTGCAAGAAGATTTATAATATTGATAATTGTCAGATAACAGATGATAGATCTGTCTACAGCAATGCAGATGCTGTCATAGTTTATCACAGGGACATCCATTTGAACTTGTCCAACCTTCCTCCATCTCCTCGTCCTCCGTTCCAGAAGTGGATTTGGTTGCATATGGAATCACCGACCAACACTCTGATAATACCAGGTCTGGAAAACCTGTTCAATCTCACTCTCAGCTACAGACACGATGCTGATATTCCTGTACGGATGCATTTGACTGTCAGGAAGAAAGCAGATGACGAGTTTGTAATTCCCAAAAAGGACAAACTGGTGTGTTGGATTGTGAGTAACAATGATTCATCAACAGGTGTCAGCACAAGGATCCAGTATTACCAAGAATTAAGCCAATACATCGATGTGCATTTGTTTGGGAAGGCTTATGCTAAATCTCTGAATCATACTGAATACTATCCTACTCTAGCGAGCTGCAAGTTTTACCTTTCCTTTGAGAACTCCATCCACAAGGATTATATCGTTGAGAAATTAAATGGGCCGCTTGTTGCAGGTACCGTTCCTGTGGTTCTGGGTCCTCCCAGAAAAAACTATGAAAACTTTGCTCCCGGCGATTCCTTCATTCATGTGAATGACTTCCCAGATGCAAAGTCACTAGCAGAATATCTGCTTAAGCTGGACAAGGATGAAGAAGCATATCGCAGATACTTTAACTGGAGGAAACATCTCTCTGCAACTCCTCATTTAATATTACAGAACCAAGAGTTTGTTCTGCCTATTTGCACTGCCTGTGACCATATAGCACGACACAGAGAATATAAACAAGCTCATGATATTTATGATTGGTATTTCAATTGAAGAGATTTTGTTGCTGCAACAGGTTATCATGTACTGTATACAAAGTTTATGGAATATAATATTTTCTCTTAATTGTTGCTTTTGGAGTTTGTTGTTAGGTTTTTAGGATTTAAGTATTTTGTTGAGCAATCAAAAATTATGGATTAAAGTAATTGTAAATATATCTGATATACTCTATATAAAATTTATTTATTTTTAAATTATTTATATTTTTGTTCATTGTTCTGTACTTATGAAAGGTGCAAATAAAATTAAGTATAAAACATTTTTCTCATAATACATAATTTCTCATAGTAAAGAATCAAATATAAATACACATGTTTAATTGATTTTTCAATCTTTTTAGATTTGTTTTTTCCATCTAAATAACATGCTGTCTATACATTATGTCATGGGTCAGGGTGTGTCACCGGTTCTTCTCTGTTGTCTGTATTGAGCAATCAGGGCTGCCTGTGCGCAATCACAGGCTGATCTCCCACATCTGTTGCTCGTTCCCTCTACCCTATCTGTTTCCAGCTGTGTCTTCCCCTTGTTGTCAGTTAATCAGTGTTTGTCAGTGTTCTGTCTGTTCCCTCACCTGTTGTTCATTGTTCTGTGCTCAGGAACCAGAGACGAGATGCTAACAGCAAGATGGGTTCCCTTGCTGCCCTTGGACTCATCTTCTAGTTCTGGTTTTCCCCAAGGTGGACTTCTCGTTCGGTGTGTCCGATGGTGTGTGTGTGTGTTTGTGTTTGGACACACATGAGCCACCACTTGGGTCTACCATCATAGGCGGAGTTTGGGGAGGGCTGGGGGGGGGGGCACTGCCCCCCCAGACCAGAGCCAATTAATGCCTGGCTTGTGCTTTGAATATGTTTTTTTGTTATTACAGAATTCATATTTTCTCGTTTTATTTGTTTTATCTTATTAGTTCTGTGTATAGAATGAGTAAGATGTGGCTAATACATTTTTTATTACTGTAGCTTTATTACATTCTCCCGCGATTTGCGAATCTCAAAGTATCGCGGTAAGTGAGTGAACGCTCTTCTCGTTCTGTTTTACGCGCTGAATAAACAAAATGGACATTCGTCGTTTTTTTAATAAATACACTACTAAAAGTGTCAAATCTATCAGAGGAGAAGACAGTGAACATCTACGCATCTCGGAAAAAGAGGCGGCTTCTTCTGCATTAGGTAAGATATTGTAATGTCTGAAGTAGTTGTATGACAGGTCAAGGGAGGATCTGTTTATTAACTTTAATCGGAACGAAGAAGAACACACTGTAACAAGCGCACCCGTCTAACACACTTTTTGCCGCACTTCTGAACTCCCCGTGTTAACCCTATCACTGCCGATGCAAAACAAAACAGCAACTACAAAGAGTCTGTTCTATTCGCTATTCTTTGTATAAAGCAGTGGTTCTCAAATAGTGGGGCGCACGTTACCCTGGGGTACATGCTTTTTTTTGCCAGGGAGTAGGTTTTCTTGCACTGAACAAGAGCAGAAGTTCAGATAATCATCCCCTCATCCTTTGACGTGGTGTACGATCACGCCCGTGTTCATGTGTCACGTGATCAACCACTAAATTCACACGTGTTTTCACGCGATATCTGGCACTGAGCCAAAAAAAAAGACGGGGCTCAGAGCTTGTCATTTATCACAACAACTCAGTGTTTTCAACCACATAAGATTTCTTTTCGGTGCCAACAAGTTGGTGACTAATTTGAATCTATTATACAGCGCTTTTTGTGACTGCGGTATGTCAGGTGACAAGTATGACGCGTTACCATGGAAACAATTAAGGCTAAAGTTTGTTTACCTCTTCCTAGGGGGGCGTGACAGAAAATAATTGAGAAGCACTGGTATAAAGTCATTGTTCATTGTAAATGTATTTTATATGTAAAATTAATGATATATAAATATGATATAAAAAAACTGAGCTCGTGGTCTGGTGCCCCCCCAAGCACAAAAGTGAAACTCCGCCTATGTCTACCATATTTGTTCGCGATCAGACTGTTTTTCTCATTTTTGTTCAGTTTATTTTGTAATAAACACCTTGTTTATTCTCCGCAATTTTGAGTCCACTATTTATCTACAAACCCATGACAGAATCAACTGACCACTATGGACTCAGCGGATGAACTTGAGTTGCGCACAACCATCGCTTAACAAGGCATTCTGTTGGGACGTCAGCAGGAGGAAGTCACCTTCAGGATGGAGATGTCACGGCAGCTAGTCGGAATTGCTCAACGGCTCAACCAGCTCCAGACCAGTCCTCCTGTAGCTTCTTCTGCATCACATCTGCCCTACACAGAGGCAGCCGCTCCCCACCGTTCTGAGCCTTGCCTAAACCCACCAGCTTCCTACTCCGGTGATCTTATTCATGTCAGTCATTCCTTTCACAATGCTCTCTGACATTTTCATTACAGCCCTTCTGCTTTTCAACGCAAAGGTCCCAGGTGGCTTTTGTTATAATGCACCTGGATGGACTCGCAAGAGACTGGGGAACTGCCATGTGGGATAATGAACATGATTGTTGCAGGTCATACGAGGAGTTTCTTCACAGGAGCTTCGTAAGGTCTTCTACCGCTCAGCACTGGACACCGAGGCAGCACGAGCCTTGTCACTGTTACAGCAGGGAGCTAGGTCCGTGTCAGAGTATTCAATCGAGTTCCATACAGTCGCCGCATACACCTGTGGGTGTAACGCTGAAACATAGTGGGACCCCTTTCTCGACGGATTAGCCGAGCACATCAACAATGAGATTTATTCACTGGAATTACCCCCTTCTCTCAACGGATTGGTCGACCTCGCTATCCGTGTCGACAATCGGAGTTCTCTCTGTTCCCAGCATCGCAGCAGGGGTTTCTCATGATTCATCCATCAACGCTTCAGGCGCTTAGGGTGACGCTTCACAGAAGTTCGGGTCACCTGAGGAGGAGCCCATGCAGGTCAGGAGAACCCATCTGACTGCCGTGGAGCGACGTCATCATCTCGTTAATAACTTGTGCCTCTAATGTGGAGGGTGACACCTTAAGGGAGGAGTCACTATAAGCGTTACAATCACGCTGCTGCCATCTGGAGGGCGATCGACTCTCCTGGCTTTGCTACAGTTGGAGGGAGCGGTTCATCGGGTGTCAGCATTGGTTGACTTTGGAGCAGAGGGGGATTTTATGGACCTTGGATTGGCTGAACGCTTGGGTGTTCCATGTGTTCTCCTGTCTAAACCCATCTCAGCCACAACCCTTTGTGGTACTCTGCTTAGCATGATTACCCATTCCATCAGCCTGCTCAACCTCACCATTTCAGGAAATCATACAGAGGAGATTTGATTCCTTCTGATACACTCTCCAGTGGTGTCAGGACACACCTGGCTTATGAAACAACGCACACATTGACTGGGCTCATAGTTCTGTGGTGGCCTGGAGTTCATTTTGTTTATCCCAATGTTTGGTGTCTGCATCTTCTCCATTAATGTCTGTTTCTACATTCTACATTGAACCTGGCGTGTGTACCAGAGGCTTTCCATGACTTGAGAGCAGTATTCAGTAGGTCCTGGGCTTCGTTTCTTGTTCCGTACCGCCTGTACGATTGCGCAATGGACTTATTGCCTGGTTCTTCTCCATCTAAGGGGCGCCTTTACTCGATCTCCGGGCCAGATAGGGAGGCAGTAGAGATATATCAGCCATTCTCTAGTAGCCGGTATAATAAGTCTGTCTTCCTTTCCGCTGGGGCGGGGTTCTTCTTCATGGGGAAGAAAGATGGTTCACTGCGTCCCTGCATAGATTATCGGGAGCTCAATGACATCACGGTAAAAAATAGCCACCCTTTGCCGTTGATGTCTTCAGCTTTCAAAATTGGACCTACCCAATGCTTATCACCTAGTTCGGATTAGGAAGGGCGATGAATGGAAGACTGCCTTTAATACCCCGACAGGATACTTTGAGTATTTGGTCATGGCTGTTAAGTTAGCACTGGAGGATTGGTGTCACTGGTTCCATTTTTAGTTTGGACCGGCTACAAGAACTAAGAATATATTAGTTCCACCAAGAGACTCAATTCTCGGCAGGCTTGCTGGGCACTGTTTAATTTCATCATCTCGTTTCACCCGGGAAGTAAGAACGGCAAACAGGATGCACTCTCACGGATCTTTGAGGCTGAGGCTAGACCCACTTCCCTGGTGACCATCGTGCCTCCCAACCGGGTGGTCGCTGCGGTTACCTGGGGAGTAGAGACCGAGGTCTGTGAGACAGTACGCGGCATCACTGCCCCCTCAGGGTGTCCAGGGAGTCAGTCTGAACCACCGTCCTTAAGTGGGGTCACTCATCCAGTTTAGCTTGCCAGCGGTTCTGATGCCCATCCATGGCGTTGGATTTTCGAAAGTTTGTATCGGCCTGTGCGGTGAGTAAGGGCTCCAGTTGACACAAGATGATTAGTCAGCAGGGCTACTCCGGCCACTGTCTATCCATTCAAGACCCTGGTCCCATATAGTCATAGACTTTGTCACAGGCCTACCCCTGTCTAGTGGCAACACAGTCATGCTCACATTGGTGGACAGGTTCTCTAAGGCGGCTCATTTTATTCCCCTCCCCAAATTGCCCTCAGGAGGGGAGGCAGTGGCCATTGTCTTAGATCACATCTTTCGCATTCATGGTCTCCCGGTGGATGTGGTCTCTGACTGTGGTCCCCAATTTGTGTCAAGGTTTTGGACCGAGTTCTGTCGACAGCTGGGGGCGACTGTGAGCTTATTCTCTGGTTACCATCCGCAGACTAATGGTCAGGCCGAGTGAGCTAATCAAGACTTGGAGAGAGTCCTGCGCTGTGTGGCGTCGGCAGTACTGTCGACTTGGAGTTCCAGGTTAACCATGGTTGAGTATGTGCATAACTCACTCCCAGTCTCATCTGCGGGTTTATCACCCTTCCAGTACTTATTTCCCTCACAAGAGTCCGACACCATTGTTTAATCCGCGCAGACGTTTGTTCAGAGGTGGCTCCGTACTTGGAGGCTTGCTAGAGAAGCCCAGACTCATCAAGGGGTTGTCTGGTACAGCGACTTCTGGATGTTTGGCAGAGAGGTAGAGGTCATCAATATCTGGTAGATTGGGAGGGTTATGCTCCGGAGGAGAGATGTTGGAATCCAGAATGGGATATCCTGGACCACTCTCTCTTTGACCACATCTGTTGCTCGTTCTCTCTACCCTATATGTTTCCAGCTGTGTCTTCCCCGTATTCCCTCACATGTTTACCCCTGTCTGTTCCCTCACCTGTTGTTCATTCTTCTGTGCTCAGGAACCAGAGATGAGAGGGTAACACGGGTTCGTGGGGGGAACAGAGGGTAAGACGGGTTCCCTTGCTGCCCTTGGACTCATGGACTCTTGGACTAGTTCTGGTTTTCTGTTCTGGTTTTCCCGAAGGTGTACTTCTCGTTCGGTGTGTCCGCTGGTGTGTGAGTGTTTGGACACACAGGAGCCACCATTTGGGTCTACCATATTTGTTTGCGCACAGACTGTTTCTCTAATTTTTGTTCAGTTTATTTTGTAATAAACACCTTTTTTATTCACCGCAATTTTGAGTCCTCTATTCATCTACAAATCCGGAATTATTATTGCCAAGAAATCCTTCACATTTTGATAAACTAGTTCCGTGTGCTTAAAAAAAACACTTGTTTCGTTGAGATTTGTCTTACAGGAAATCAGACAGCATATAAATCATTTTCATTGACAGTTTGTGCTTTTTTTTTGCAAAGAAAAAATCTTTCTTCATCTTCACATTTATCAGATGTGGCTTATCTTTGTCTAAGTCCGACAGATGTCTGGACACGGGTGCCATATGTTGCCCCATCCCTGAAAAAGCAGGTCCTTCTTCAGGGACAGTCGTGAGGAGCATGAGTTCTGGGAAGCAGGTTCAGATGGACCAACATGGGCCATAATAAGACCTGCTCCTTGTCCTCCCTGTCTATACTCTTCATAATAAAAGTCTTCACTCAAATAGCTCTAAACGGTTTCAAAATAAAGACTTTAACAAGATATCTAAATGATAAAATAAACATGACATATTAATTAATTCCTCTGTCAGTTACAAGTATATATTACTTTCTTTTTCATCTAATGACTTTTAATGAGTGATTTATAATCAAGCTAAGGATTTGTAATTTAAATATTTGAATGACAACTTAAATTTTATGACCACTTCAGTCTTCAATCGCTTCTGAAACCAATCATTAGTTAAAGCTTTTACTTTTTTGTATTTTTCCATAGAATAATGTTGAATATTGTCTTCTCACCAGATAGATGTTATCAGAATTTTTTGAGAAGTGTTTCTGTTGATAATTGGAGCCTGAGACGACTTCAACCTTAAAACATGTATGTGTGTGTCTTGTGTAACTGTATATGAATATGATCTGTATTGGTGAGGTGATCAACTGGCACCATTATGAGACAGAATTACTAGTTTTTCTAGAAAATCTGATGCCTAGTAAGACATTTCAGCAACCTGGAAAGTCACTTAACGTGTAAACCAGACGGCTTGTTGTCAATCATGTGAATGATGAAGAAATGCTTTTAACTCTCTGCCAAGTGTCAGACCAATCAGCGATCCTGAGACAGGTGACCCAGAGATGGAGAGAACAGCTACGTGGGAGACAGTTGAAGCACCACTCCCTCTCCCGGAGGAGGTCCATGTGGAGAATCTTTTGATCAGTTTTATTTCTGTTACGCCACTGGCCCTACAGCCAGCGGTACATAAAGACTCAATAAAAGAGTGGTTTCCTCCATCTCTGGGTCCCAAGAGTGTGTGGATGGCAGTGAGCAATGCTATGCCTTGCCTCTCTCATCCCTCTCTCCAATCGCCAGTGGGCAGTAGGGTCCGCTTCAAGAATGCCTCCTTACTCACCCTCTGTCCAACCGTGGAGCCAGGTAAGTGTTGCTATGCGCACTTGTCTTCCACTCTGGGAAGCTATGCCTTAGGGGTCAGGTCCATGCACTCCACCTCTCTGCCCACTGCAGGTTGCTCTGATGCTGCTTGTACGTCTTTGCAGTCCTAGCTTGCAGTTCCCAGACTGTCCTGCTGGCTCATTCGGACCATCAGACTCGGCTATGAAATTCAGTTCACAAATTAATTTCATTCATTCGGCATCCCCCTAAATTCAGGGGCATTCGGTTCACCTCTATGTTGGACAAGGATGCTCCTTTCCTATGGGAGGAAATCGTGGTCTGACTGGTGAAGGATGCGATAGAGCCAGTCCATCTACCTGACAAGAAGATAAGAACCTTTATTAACTTTTGTTTTTCTCCTGTGGGAATGAGACATTTGTGTCACTCACACATGTATAGTGTTGAATGATAATTATTCGTATTAAATCATTATAAACTGTAGTGTTCTTTTGCAGTGTGTTGAAACTCTGACTAAACACCAAGTTAAGCCATAGCCAATGAAGACAAGGTCGTAGCAAGCTATCATTTACTTTCCCTTTATCTTGAACATATAGCGTGTGGTCAAAACTGTAATAAAACAATACAATGACATTCAATAAGTGCTATTCCAAATGTAGCTATAATAGCTGTAAGCAACGATGCTAGCTTGTCTTTAATAACTCATTAAAGATTGTTTATTGTAACAAATACTTGTAAATATATAATCTTAAACATGTCTAATGTCACCTCAGGCAACTTGGAAGTGTCTGTTTTGGCGTTTTCTAGCGGAACTAGAAAAGCGCTAACCGGAAGTGACTTAACCGGAAGTGACATAGCGAAATATATTAATGTTTACAAATAAGGATGAAAAACAGAATGATAAATAAAGAACTTTACAACCAGTGAAAACAAAAAATCAAGCATATATTAGAAAATTATATTCCTTAAAGGACAACGCATAAACCATATGTCAATGTTTACATTCTTCCAGATGCGTGTGTCAGCGGCATTACAACAGCTGGCTGAACAAATAGCTGAGACTGAACAAAAGTATCCAGATTCTCTTTTAATCATTCTTGGGGATTTTAACAAAGCAAATCTCTCCAGTGAACTGCCAAAATACAGACAGCACATTACATGTCCCACCATAGACAGTAATATTCTTGACCACTGCTACACCACAATAAAGAATGCATATCACTCCGTCCCACGGGCAGCTTTGGGGCTTTCTGATCACTGTGTGGTTCATCTTATACCATCCTACAGGCAGAAACTGAAATCAGTTAAAACTGCAAAAAAGACTGTAAAGAGATGGACTAATGAAGCAGAGCAGAATTTAAAAGCATGTTTTGATTGCACGGACTGGAATGTTTTTGAAGCTGCAACCACTGATCTGGACGAGCTAACAGATACTGTAACATCATACATCACTTTCTGTGAGGATACACACATTCCTACCAGGACATTCTTATCATTTCCTAATGATAAACCACGGTTTACTGGGAAACTCAAACAGCTTCGTCATAACAAAGAGGACGCTTACAGAATTGGGGATGGTGTTTTGTACAAACAGACCAGGAACAGACTGACAAAGGAGATAAGAGCAGCTAAACAAAGTTACTCTGAAAAGCTGAGAAACCAGTTCTCTTCCAACAACCCTGCTGCTGTCTGGTCAGGCCTGAAGAATATCACCAAGTATAAGCCACCGTCCCACCGACCTGCTGAGAATCAACATCTGGCGGATGAGCTAAACACTTTTTACTGCAGGTTTGAGAAACCCAATCTCACACCTCAAAACCACTCTGAACTACACTTCACACGTCCTCCAACACCTCCTGCACCCCCTCTCCCCCCCTCTGCCATCCAACCAGAGCTTAAGGTGTGTGGAGCAGGTAACCAAAATCTTCAAAAGACAGAAGATAAGGAAAGCTCCAGGCCCAGACGGCATCTCATCTGCTTGTTTGAAAGCCTGCGCTGACCAACTGTGCAGTTATAACAACCTTGAGCTTAACACGCTCAAAACGGTGGAGATGATAGTGGACTTCAGGAGGAACAGCCCTGCTCTACCTCCACTCACCATCATGAACAGCACAGTGGCAGCAGTGGAGTCATTCAGGTTCCTGGGCACCACCATCTCTCAGGACCTGAAGTGGAACAATCACATTGACTCCATTGTAAAAAAGGCCCAGCAGAGACTGTACTTCCTTCGTCAGCTGAGGAAGCTCAACCTCCCACAGGAGCTGCTGATACAGTTCTACTCGGCCGTCATTGAGTCTGTTTTGTGCTCCTCCATCACTGTCTGGTTTGGTTCAGCTACCAAATCTGACATTGGGAGACTACATCGCACAATCCGGACTGCAGAGAGGATTATTGGTGCTTCCCTGCCAGCCCTCCAGGACCTGTACTCTTCCAGAGTGAAAAAGAGAGCAGGTAAAATCATCACTGACTCTGCTCACCCTGGAAACACCCTGTTTGAACTGTTACCGTCAGGACGGTGACTACGATCACTGGCCACTAGAACATCTAGGCACAGGAACAGTTTCTTTCCACAGGCCATTTCCCTCTTGAACAGTTGAATTAATAAGAGATAAAATGCTGGGCAGCGCAGGGAAAGAAAAACAATGCAGACGGATGTTATGGCTGACAATCTATCCCCTCTCCCACTCCATACAAAAAATCCCAGCATGTGACCACATGTACTGTGTATGTTATGTATTGTTATTGTTATTTTCCATGTAAACTCATGTTGTGTTGTATATGTGCACTGGAAGCTTCAATACCAAGACAAATTCCTTGTGTGTGCAAGCACACTTGCAATAAAGCTCTTTCTGATTCTGATATACTTTGAGGTGAAATTCATGTCCTCTCAACATTTGGAGAGGAGAGATGGGGGAAGAAGGGGTGAAGGGAGAAGATTAAGACAATACTGAGGTGATCAAAGCTAATTTTGCAAGAGAGAGCTCAAATGTTAATGTCCAGAAACATCCTTTGTTTACTCAGAAAGGAGCTCTTTTCTAAGTTTGACTGCTCTGCATTTTCCAGTTTTTCTAGTCTTAAAAAATCTACACAAAAATGTTTCAGTGAGCACAAAATGAAGCTTCTGCCATGACCATCCCAGTCCCCAGGCCAAAACCTATTTATACTTTAAATTTATACTTATTAGTATTTTAAAAACAATTACATTTTCGTATATGTCATCTATTTGCTACTCTTTTATTAGAGTGTTTGAAATAATACCTGCTAATCTCAGCAATTAGGAATTTGTTGAGATCTTGATTACTGGGGTCAGATGACAATGGAGGGAATATGTCATATGATATTTGCGTACTGAGTTGTGATTGGTCTGTGTCTGTGTCTAAAACGGGTGGTAGATGTTCTACAGGTATGTCAAACCCCAGCACTAACTCGTTTTTCTTTTCAAAGGAATTATGTTGTTAAGGACCTCTGTTCTTTTTTTCCTTCTAATCGTTTAGTGTGATCCTCAGACCTGGCTTTACATGCATCACCAAACTGCACATTTTACTTCTGCTTTAATCAGGTAAGGAACTGAATTAACTGCAAAAATAGCTTAATCAAGAAAGCTAAAGTTTATTAGTTGTTTAAAGGTAATGATTCATTTTAATGTTCTCCGACAGAGATGTGAGGTGATTCTAGATTTTTTTAAATAGGGGAATTCATATTTGTACATTCTGTTTGTTAAAAGAAAATAATAGCTTTTTTCAATAACTCTTTTCAGATCTGAAAATGTCACTGTCAAATGGCTCATTGCTGCGTCGTCTGGGTCTAAAAGTGATGTTTGCAGGTGTCGTCTCTCTGAGCATTGTGTTTTTCTGGTTCCCACTATTAAAAAATTGCTCAACACCGATTCCTAGAGCCAAACAATACAACTCTGCCAAGAGCAACAACACTCTGACTAATGCAGCAGAAGACAAACCTACACTTCTGCTGTGGGTCTGGCCTCAAAATTACAGGTTTGATCTGGGTGACTGCAAGAAGTTCTATAATATTGATAATTGTCAGATAACAGATGATAGATCTGTCTACAGCAATGCAGATGCTGTCATAGTTTATCACAGGGACATCCGTTGGGATCTGTCCAACCTTCCTCCATCTCCTCGTCCTCCGTTCCAGAAGTGGATTTGGTTGAATATGGAATCACCGACCAACACTCTGAAAATACCAGGTCTGGAAAACCTGTTCAATCTCACTCTCAGCTACAGACACAATGCTGATATTCCTGTACGGTTCCATTTGACTGTCAGGAAGAAAGCAAATGAGGAGTTTGTAGTTCCCAAAAAGGACAAACTGGTGTGTTGGATTGTGAGTAACAATGCTCCATCAACAGGTGTCAGCACAAGGAACCAGTATTACCAAGAATTAAGCAAATACATCAAAGTGAATGTGTTCGGGAGGGCTTATGCCACATTCTTGGATCATACTGAATACTATCCTACTATAGCGAGCTGCAAGTTTTACCTTTCCTTTGAGAACTCCATCCACAAGGACTACATCACAAATCATATAAATGGGCCGCTTGTTGTAGGTACCGTCCCTGTGGTTCTGGGTCCTCCCAGAAAAAACTATGAAAACTTTGTTCCCGGCGATTCCTTCATTCATGTGAATGACTTCCCAGATGCAAAGTCACTAGCAGAATATCTGTTTAAGCTGGACAAGGATGAAGAAGCATATCGCAGATACTTTAACTGGAGGAAACATCTCTCTGCAACTCCTCATTTAATATTACAGAAGCAAGAGTTTGTTCTGCCCATTTGCACTGCCTGTGACCATATAGCACGACACAGAGAATATAAACAAGTTCATGATCTATATGATTGGTATTTCAATTAAAGAGATTGTGTTGCTGCAACAGGTTATCATGCCCTGTATACAATGGAATATGGAATAGAATATTTTCTCTTAATTGTTGTTTTTGGAGTTCAAATTTGAGTTTTTAGGATTGACGTATTTTGTTGATCAATCACAACTGATAGATTAAAGTAATTATAAATATATATGATATACTCTAGATGAAATGTGAAGAAAAAAAGGAATTATCAAGTATTTATATGTTGGTTTGTTGTACTGTATTTATCAAAGGTGCAAATAAAGGGAAGTATAATTTTTTTCTCATCTTTCGTTTCTTATTATAAATGCGTTTTTACAGATCTCATTAGATTTTTATCTCATTAGATTCTAAATAACATGTCTATACATTATTGTCTGGAAATCCTGCACAATTTGATGAACTAGTTTCATGTGCTTAATTTTTTGTGAGTTATTTGAGATTTGTCTTCCAGGAAATCAGACAAGTCAGACGCCATATCAATCATTTACATACATACAGTTGGTGGTTGGAGCGTTTTTGTTTAAAAGAAGTTATTTCTTCGTCTTCACATTCAGATGTGGCTTATCTTTGTCTACTAAAAGTCCTGCAGATGTCTGATCACGGGTGTCATATGGTGCCCCGTCCCTAAGAAAGCAGGTCCTTCCTCAGGGATATCCGAAATGAAGGGGCTGTCGCAAGGAGCATGAGTTCTGGGAAGCAGGTCCAGTTGGGCCAATACGGGCCATAAGAAGACCTATTATGGCCTCGTCCTCCCTGTCTTTTGTCATACGGTTTGTATTTCCACAGCGATATTGCATATTTATGAATGAACTGCTCATTTTAAAATCTTCTTACATCAGTTATAACATCCATTTCAAACATTACTATTCTCATGAAAACTTTTGGTAACTCTAAAATAAGTAAATCCATTTCACAAGTCATTACTCTTAACAAGGTCTATGTTCAGAGGGACAAAAATAAACTATTAACTCAGCTATATTTATATGAGAATATACATGATATATACTCAGTGAACCTTTCTTTCCTGAAGCAGAAACAGACAGGTTAGTTTTATTAGACATCCATGGTAAACACTGCAAGTCACATGGTCATATAGCACTTCTTGTTGCACAACTCTCTACCATTAGCTTTACTCATGTCCCCTTTATTAAAAGAGAGCATCTTGGTGATTTCAAAAAGCCTTCATCTTCAAATAACTGCCATTTGGCATGAGGCATAAAATAAATATTGCAAGCAGATTCTTCTTTGCAAAGAGCAGGATCAGTGTGTGTGTTATTAATGAATGTTCTCTTCCCTTATGTGTAGCAGCTGACTGCATGCCCAGACCCCTGCCTTCCTGCTCTACATCTTTTTCTCTCAGTTCACCTGTGTGGTGTTGGAATAGTCACCCACACAATGTCCATCTTTTTTACACAGTCTACACCTGGTAAAGTTTTTGAAGTCGTGATCTTGTCGTGGCCGTTACTTCTATTGAGAGTCTCACCTGTTCACTTGATTCCCATATTCCTCCTGAGTACCGGGCGTTCCAGGAAGTCTTCTGTAAACAGCAAGCCTCAGAATGACCACCTCATCGACCATGGGACTGCACCATCGATCTACTACCTGGGGCTACTTTTCCCCAAGGTCATATCTATCGATTGTCCATCCCGGAGCAACAGGCCATGGAGGAATATATCCAGGAGGCTCTCGACCAGAAGTATATCCGACCATCTACGTCCCCTGCTGTTTCAAGCTTCTTTTTTTGTGAGTAAAAAGGGGGGGTTAAGACCTTGTATCGATTACTGCCATCTGAATTCCCTCACAGTCAAATATTGGTACCCACTTCACTTGGTTCCCACCGCTTTGGAACAACTGCGTGGAGCTTGCCTCTTTACTAAACTGGATCTGAGAAGTGCATACAATCTCATTTAGATTTGCAAGGGAGACAAATGGAAGACCCTTGAAGATTTATCACCCCAGTTGTCCACTAGGAGTACCAGGTCATGCCCTTTGGTCTCGCCAATGCTCCTGCGGTCTTCCAGGGATTTATGAATTTTCTCAATCGATTTGTCATAATTTACATCAACGATATCCTAATATATTCCAAAGATCCCGCCGAACATTGCCAGCACTTCATTTAAGTCCTTTCCAAATTACAAGAGCATTGGTTATTCCTCAAGATCAAGAAGTGCGAGTTTCACCCCTGATGCATACATTTCCTAGGTTACATTATCAATCTGCGCACCCTTCACCTCTTTGCTCCAGAAAGGGACCAAGTCACTGTCGTGGAATGAGAATGCCAACACCGCCCTCATGACCTTCAAGACCTTCTTTTCCGCCCCTGCCCTTCGTCGGCGAGGTAGATGTGTCTTGCTATCCCCGGTGGAGCAAAACTACGACATTGGAAACTGCGAATTGCTGGCCATTAAACTAGCTTTGGAGGAATAGAGACATTGGCTTGAGGGAGATGTTCACCCTTTCCAAGTCATCACAGACCACCCCAACCTGGAATATATTCTCGAAGCCAAACGACTGAACCCACACCAAACGCGATGGGCCTTATTCTTCACTCGGTTTAATTGCACTTAAGTCAGTCACTTTTCAACATGGGGACAAAAATCAAAATGCTGATGCACTTTCACGTCAGTTCATCTCCGACACCAGTATTCAACCTCCTGAGACCATCCTCCCTCCAGCTATTATTATCAGTCCCATTCAGTGGTCGCTGGACCAACAGATCGCTGAGGCCACCCGCCACGAACCAGCTCCGCCAGGGAGTCCTGAGAGGTGGACCTATGTTCCTAACAGTCTCCGACCGTCCCTCATGGACCGATCATCTCTGGGCTCTGGACACCCAGGCAGCAGACAAACCCTCTCGCTCATCCAAGAACGTTACTGGTGGCCCGGTATGACTCTTGATATTTCCTGCTTTGTACAAGGTTGCTCCGTCTGTGCCACATCCAAAACGTCACGTCACCTTCCCGAAGGTAAACTGCTTACACTCCCGATCCCACTTCGACCACGGTCCCACCTTGGGATAGACTTTATGACAGATCTACCTCCCTCGGACGAATATTCATGCATCTTGGTAGTGGTGGACCATTTCTCTAAAGCCAGTCAGCTCATTTCACTGAAGGGTCTGGAAGCAGGGGAAGAGATCAAGTTTTCACCTGAATTGGACAGGGCAAGATTCAGGCTGCATTCCACAGCCCTCACTCAATTTGTTGCCTGTGTCCTTGATCTGAGCTGTCTCTCACAACTCTTGGTCCCAAACCACAATCTAATGCTTTTTGTACTAGTCACCACAAAGAACAAAAATCATTTGTTTTCAATACTAGTGCCTTTTTCAATTTTTCAGACTTTATAAAATAAATTTCTGTCTCTTATTTGACTGAACTCTGATGCCACATCTGTTCGTTTTATGACTCCAGATGTGTCTCCTCTGGGCTCCTGCATTTGGCCCCTCTCTCTAAAACTTAGCGAGGTAGGGCTGGAAATGCTCAGTCTAGGATGATCAGTCACCATCTGCTCCGAGTTTAGAAGAAACAACTAAGGTACTCTGCTGACTATGAGCAATTGTGGTGGCAAAATCAGTTCTGAATAAGACACAATAATAATTTCTTTCCTCATGAGAAAATGTCAGCATTCGTATAGATTTCCAAAGTTGCCCTACAGATTGTGACAAAGAAAGGGGCGAGGGTTACAATTTCCAATGTCTGTGCTTACGGCCAAGGGTCATAGAACTGCTAGACAGGCTACTTCTGCCTTGCATGCCATGGCCCTCCTTCAAGTATATCAGGACAAGGTCCTCAAGGAGCTGCATGAGGGTAGTTCTGACCCAGGCTTAATGCAGGAACTGCACACAGCGACAGACCTTGCCCTATGTGTGTCGAAAGTCACTGTACGTTTCCTGGGTCAGATGATGCTCACTCTGGTGGTCCAGGAATGCCATCTCTTGCTGATATGCACGAGACCGATAAATATTATTTAATCGATTCCTCTATATCACTAGCTGGCCTCTTGGGTGATGCAGTCGAGAATTTTGCTCAGCAGTTCTCAGCTGTACTCGGCTGCAGACTTCAGCTCGGCCGCAGCGTGGAGATGGTCACAAGAAATCGATGCAGCCTGTCCCAGCTCCTGCTCCGCCTGCCACCTACCCATTGTAACCTCCACCCCGCCACCGGTTGGAGCACCTTCTCCTGCTTGTTACCGAGGGTGCCAAGAAGAGAGAAGCCGTGAGGCTTCTTCCTCCACTCCCGCATGGCCTCAGCTGCAGACTCCATTTAGGCTGAAGCATAGAACTGACCTTAGGAAAGCGGTGCAGCCATCCCAGCCCCTGCTTGGCCTGCCAAGTGTCAGGCCAATCGTCGATCCTGAGATAGGTGACCCAGAGATGGAGAAAACAGCTCTGTGGGAGACGGTTGCAGCACCACTCCCTCTCCCGGAGGAGGTCCGGTTGGATAATCTTTTGATCTGTTTTATTTCTGTTCCGCCCTACAGTCAGCGGTACCCAAATACTCAATAAAAGAGTGGTTTCCTCCATTCTTGGGTCCCAATAGCACATGGATGGCAGTGAGCAATGCTATGCTTTGCCACTCTCATCCCCCTCTCCAATCGCCAGCGGGCAGTAGGCACCCTCTGTCCGACCGTGGAGCCAGGTAAGTGTTGCTATGCGCACTTGTCTTCCACTCTGGAAAGCTATATCTTACGGGTCAGGTCCATGCACTCCACCTTTCTGCCCACTGCAGGTCCCTCTGATGCTGCTTGTTCGGTCTTTGCAGTCCTAGCTTGCACTTCCCAGACCGTCCTGCTGGCTCATTCGGGCCATCAGACTCGGCTATGAAATTCAGTTCACCCGGAATCCCCCCAAATTCAGGGGCATTCGGTTCACCTCTATGTTGGACAAGGATGTACCTTTCCTATGGTTGGAAATCGTAGTCCTACTGGTAAAGAATGCGATAGAGCCAGTCCATCTAGCTCAGTGCTTCTCAATTATTTTCTGTCACGCCCCCCCCCCTAGGAAGAAGTAAACATTTTGCGCGCCCCCCTCCCCCCATTTTGTAACTTTCGCCTTGTTGTTTCCATGGCAACGCATCATGCTTGTCACGTGACATTCCGCAGTCACAAAAAGCACTGTGTGAGATAGATGAATTATATTTATTTAGTTTTGTCTTTTTTATTCAATTATTGTTGGCTCTGTTATCAACTGCCTGATGTTCAGGTTCTCAGATATGTGGAAGTGAATGTGTTTTGTCGTTTAATTTTTATAATGATCATGTTCGTTGATCTGTGAAGCGTGACGGGCGCCGCTGTGTTAATTTGCGCCTGTAACAGAAGGACTCACAGGCAGGGATCCAAATGCTTTTGTCTTTATTAAGAGTGGTCGTACGGGCAGATGGTCAGGGCAAACAGAGATCAAACACAAACAGTAATCCAGGCAGGGGTCACAAAGGCGGGCAGACAGAATCAGAATCGTGGTACAGGCGGTAGTCGAGACAGGCAGTTATCAATCATCAACGTAAATCCAAGCACAGGTCAGGGCAGGCAGAACAGAATCAAATAACGGGTAACAGGCAGAAACAGCAACAGGCAAACAAGACAGGATATAAACGCTCAGACTGACAACCGGGGCTAATCAAGACTTCGGCGTGAGTTGTGGGGTAACCAGGTTTAAATAGTCTATTGTGAATGAGTAACAGGTGGAGTGACAAACAGTCCTGATGGTGTTCAGCTGGTGTGTACAATCAGTCTAGTGTAATGCATGATGGGAAATGTAGTGTGTAGTGTAGTGTCAGTATAAGTGTGAGCTCCCTCTGGTGGCCAGGGAGGGGAGTGCAGAGCTCATTCATAACAGAGCCCCCCCCCTACGAGCGCCTCCTGGCGTGAGGAAGCTAAATGGCGCCGCGCACCACCATGGCGGCACCCAAAGTCCAAAGTTCCAGGGTGGTGCTGGGGGAACGGACCAGGCTGGTTCAGGCAAGGTTGGTGGGTCTGGGAAGTCTGGGAGGTCTATAAGGTCCCCGGACGTAGCCGACGAGCCGATGGACCCGATCGATGCCGTAGGTTCAGGAGACCGAGGCGTAGGCGTGGTGATGACCTCCCGAGGTTGAGCCAGTGTGCCCGAGGACTGGTGCAGAGCCGGTGTGAGTGAAGACCGAGGTGACGACGTAGGGAAGGAAGAGCCCACTGAAGCCGAAGGGGTGGAGGTACAGAGTGTAGTGGGGGTGCAGTAAGTCCGTGGTGGAGGTGAGGTGATGACTGACTGAGGAGGAGCCGTTGGGATGAGGGAACCCGGTGGAGCTACCAGGTCGAGGGTCACGGGTGAAGCCGAGGGTGGGAGGAGCCAGGACGAAGCCGGTAGGTTGACGGGCCAAGGTGTAGAGAAGGGACCTGAGGCTGGAGGCGGAGTCAGGGATTCCCCGACTGCCGACGAGGCTGGAGGCAGCAGGACCTGCGGTGGTACCATCCAGGCGAGCACATGCAGTGGCGGTGTAGGACTGACGATCTCCAGCGGAGACAGGGCAGGAGGGCTGGCAGACACAAATAGGGACAGAGATGATAATGGGTGGGATAGGGTGGGAAACGGTACCTCAGGCTCTGGCTGACGGGTCGTTGCAGGCTCAGGCTCTGGTTGACGGGTCGTTGCAGGCTCAGGCTCTGGTTGACGGGTCGTTGCAGGCTCAGGCTCTGGTTGACGGGTCGTTGCAGGCTCAGGCTCTGGTTGACGGGTCGTTGCAGGCTCAGGCTCTGGTTGACGGGTCGTTGCAGGCTCAGGCTCTGGTTGACGGGTCGTTGCAGGCTCAGGCTCTGGTTGACGGGTCGTTGCAGGCTCAGGCTCTGGTTGACGGGTCGTTGCAGGCTCAGGCTCTGGTTGACGGGTCGTTGCAGGCTCAGGCTCTGGTTGACGGGTCGTTGCAGGCTCAGGCTCTGGTTGACGGGTCGTTGCAGGCTCTGGCTCTGGTTGACGGGTCGTTGCAGGCTCAGGCTCTTGTTGACGGGTCGTTGCAGGCTCTGGCTCTGGTTGACGGGTCGTTGCAGGCTCAGGCTCTTGTTGACGGGTCGTTGCAGGCTCTGGCTCTGGCTGACGGGTCGTTGCAGGCTCTGGCTGACGGGTCGTTGCAGGCTCTGGCGGCTCTGGCTGATGGGTCGTGGCAGGCTCTCGCGGCTCTGGCTGACGGGTCGTTACGGGCTTCATGAGTGTGGGCTTAACCGCAGGGCTCGGGGGAGAGGATTCCGTCATTTCCTCGACCTCGAAGTCTACCCCGTTTAACCATAGCACGAGGTTCACATAGTCCACGAGTGAGGGTTCCTGGCACCCCACTGCCCGGATAACCCTAGCATCCAAACCCCACTCAAAAGTGAAAATCAGAAATGCGTCACTCCAACTCACTCGGTGTGAAAGTTCAATGAATTTAGCCACATAGTCCAACAGGTCCCGGCCACCTTGCCGGAGAGAAACCAGGTGAAACTCAGCCTTAGTTGAATCATCCATCATGACAGACAGCTGGATCTTGTGGTGGCGAAGTCTTCTGTAACAGAAGGACTCACAGGCAGGGATCCAAATGCTTTTGTCTTTATTAAGAGTGGTCGTACGGGAAGATGGTCAGGGCAAACAGAGATCAAACATAAACAGTATTCCAGGCAGGGGTCACAAAGGCGGGCAGACAGAATCAGAATCGTGGTACAGGCGGTAGTCGAGACAGGCAGTTATCAATCATCAACGTAAATCCAAGCACAGGTCAGGGCAGGCAGAACAGAATCAAATAACGGGTAACAGGCAGAAACAGCAACAGGCAAACAAGACAGGATATAAACGCTCAGACTGACAACCGGGGCTAATCAAGACTTCGCCGTGAGTTGTGGGGTAACCAGGTTTAAATAGTCTATTGTGAATGAGTAACAGGTGGAGTGACAAACAGTCCTGATGGTGTTCAGCTGGTGTGTACAATCAGTCTAGTGCAGGGGTCGGCAACCCGCGGCTCCGGAGCCGCATGCGGCTCTTTCACCCCTGTGCTGCGGCTCTTTCATCCCCTGCACGTAACTTGTAGCAGCGGTCCCACTATCCGCGCTCGGTGCGCTATCGCTCCGCCCACGGAAGAAACGAGTGTCGCGCCGCATGAGTCTATCGCTCCGCCCACGGAAGAAACGAGTGTCGCGCCGCATGAGTCTATCGCTCCGCCCACGGAAGAAACGAGTGTCGCGCCGCATGAGTCTATCGCTCCGCCCACGGAAGAAACGAGTGTCGCGCCGCATGAGTCTATCGCTCCGCCCACGGAAGACGTGCTGCGCGCCACATCAGTCTATCGCTCGCAGTTCCCCCCCAGACCAGAGCCAATTAATGCCTGCTTTGTGCTTTGAGTATTTATTTATTTATTACAGAATTCATATTTTCTCGTTTTGTTTGTCTTATCTTATTAGTTCTGTGTATAGAATGAGTAAGATATGGTTAATTAATTTTTAATTACTGTATTTATTTATTTTTTACTGTAGCTTTATTACATTCTCACGATTCTTATTACAAGTATCGCGGTACGTGAGTGGACGCTCTTCTCGTTCTGTTTTACGCGCTGAATAAACAAAATGGACATTCGTCGGTTTTTTTAAATAAATCCACTACTAAAAGTGTCAAATCTATCAGAAGAGAAGACAGTGGACATCTACGCATCTCGGAAAAAGAGGCGGCTTCTTCTGCATTAGGTAAGATATTGTAATGTCTGAAGTAGTTCTATGAGGTCAAGGGAGGATCTGTTTATGAACTTTAATCGGAACGAAGAACAACACACTGTAACAAGCGCACCCGCGTTGCGCGTGACCCTGGGGTACATGCTTTTTTTTGCCAGGGAGAAGGTTTTCTTGCACTGAACAAGAGAAGCAGATATGAAGTTCAGATAACCGTCCGCTCATCATTTGATGTGTACGATCACACCGGTGTTCATGTGTGTCACGTGATCAACCACTAAATTCACACGTACTTTCACGCGATATCTGGCACTGATCCAACTCAGAGCTTGTCATTTATCACAACAATTCAGTGTTTTCAACCACTGGTTTCTTTTAGGTTTCAACAAGTTGAGCCAACAAATTGGTGACTATTGTGAATAAAAAGAAATAAATGTGATCTATCATACAGCGCTTTTTGTGACTGCGGTATGTCACGTGACAAGCATGACGCGTTGCCATGGAAACAATAAGGCGAAATATCCAAAACGGGGAGAGGGTCATTGTCAATAATGTCATTGTTCATTGTAAATGTATTTTATATGTAGAATGAATGATATATAAATATGATATAAAAAAAAAATTCTGAGCTCCTGGTCTGCTGTCTGGTAGGTGCCCCCCCAAGCACAAAAGTGAAACTCCGCCTATGCGCTCCGCCCACGGAAGACGCCACATGAGTGTCGCTCTGCGCAGCGAATACTTTCATATATAACCTTAGATTGCGGCTCCGGACATATTTGAAAAAAAATTTTTGGGTTAAATATGGCTCTTTCAACATTAAAGGTTGCCGACCCCTGGTCTAGTGTAATGCATGATGGGAAATGTAGTGTGTAGTGTAGTGTCAGTATAAGTGTGAGCTCCCTCTGGTGGCCAGGGAGGGGAGCGCAGAGCTCATATTCATAACAGCGCCGTAGTTTAGATAATCTTATCTGTCTGATTTACAACACCTCAATTCAGTCACTTCTTCTGAAATACGTGATAGTAAGTGGCCAGTAAAGTGGGAGAAGAACAGAGTGAAGTTTATAGTTACCGATACAATGTGTATCTGATATGAATAAAACACCTTGTCAGTTTTTAATTTAATGGATTGCTATTTCCTCTTTTATAGACATCCATGTGTATTTTTCAAAATATAAATGTATTGTTTTGCCAGTACTTATGAGTATTTAAATGTTTGAAACCTAAAAGAAAACTTTTGTGGTTGAAAACACTGAATTGTTGTGATAAATGACAAGTTCTGAGTGTGTCTTTCTCTGGATCAGTGCCAGATAACGTGTGAAAACACGTGTGAATTTAGAGGTTGATCACATGACACATATGAACACCGGTGTGATAGTACACGTCAAAGAGTGAAGGATTTGTTATCTGAACTTCATTTCTGCTGCTCCTGTTCAGTGCAAGAATACCTACTCCCTGGCAAAAAAAAGCATGCTCCCCAGGGTCATGCATGCCCCCCAGGGAACCACTGATCTAGCTGTTTCTTATCAGTCAGGGTATTGTAAAAAGACACAAGGAGACGCACACCCACCACAGTAAGCAAAATATATCTAAACCCTTAAACCTTTATTAACTTTTGTTTTACGCCTGTGAGAATGAGACATTTGTACCAGTCGTACATGTGTAGTGTTGTATGTATGACTAAACATGTATAGTGTTGTATGATAATTGTTCATATTAAACCATTATAAACCATATATTTTTGGGTTAAATTCATGTCATCTCAACATTTGAAGAGGAGAGATGGGGGAAGAAGGAGTGAAGAGAAGAAGATTAAGACAATACAGAGGTGATTAATGCTAATTTCTCAAGAGAGAGTTCAAATGTTAATGTCCAGAAATGTTGTTTGTTTTCTCAGAGAGGAGTGCTTTTCTAAGTTTGACTGCTCTGCATTTTCCAGTTTTTCTAGTCTTTCAAAATCAACAACAACATTGTTTCAGTGAGCACAAAATGAAGCTTCTGCCGTGACCATCCCAGTCCCCAGATCAACAGCATGCCAAATGATAACACAAATTGTCCAATATAGACATCATGTTGTCCTGCCCGTTTTCAGTGCTGGGGTCGTCTTTTGTCTTCTGGTTTGTATTTCCACAGTGATATTGCATATTTATAAATTAACTGCTCATTTTAAAATCTTCCCGGTCTACTGACATCTGTTATGACATCCATTTCAAACATTACTATTCTCATGATAACTTTTTATGTTTACAAGATCTATATTCAAAGGGTCAAAAAGAAACCAACAATATAGAGACATATTAATGTAATCTTAACATAATAAAAGTCACAGTTCTCTTTACCAATTGAGATTTCAATTACTTTTAAAACACACTAATTTTAACTATTTAATTATTTGAAATAATAAGTGAATTATCAACACTAATAAGAAATATAAGTAAATAATAGTTACATTAACATAAAGCCTTTACATAAAAGTATTTTGGAAAAAGCACAGACTCACTCTAAGAAACTCCATATTTGCATGATTTATCTTTTTTATATTCTGCCTTGCAATTAATTTAGGATAAGAATTTGTTGGCCAGATATTGACTTGAGCTTCATATAAATTTGGTGGCAGTGAAACCTGTTTACCAAAAGTTGTTATTGATGTTTAACTGTGTTCATCTATATTTTTAGGGATGGTGTCGTTTTATTTGCATACTGAATTGTGATTGGTCTGTGTCATTTATCTTCTCACACAATGGTTTGTTCTTCAGGTGTGTCAAACCCCTGCACCAACCGGTTTTTCTTTTCACAGAACATATGTTCTGGCTTTACATGCATCACCAAACTGCACAATTTACTTCTGCTTTAATCAGGTGAGGAACTGAATTAACTGCAAAAATAGCTTAATCAAGAAAGCTGAAGTTTATTAATTTTATTTAGGTAATGATTAATTTTTATTGTCTCCCACAGAGCTGTGAGCTAATTCTAGTCTTTTTGTTAAATTGGGGAATGCATATTTGTTAGTTCTGTTTTTTAAAAGCAAATAATCACTGTTTTCAATAACTCTTTTCAGATCTGAAAATGTCATGGTCAAATGGCACATCGCTCACATTTCGTCAGGGTGTAATAGTGATGTTTGCAGGTGTCGTCATTCCGACGTTCATGTTTTCTTGGTTCTTGTCTTCAAACATCTGTCTACTCCCATTTCCAGGAGCCGAAGAATACTCTCTCACCAGCAACAACACTCTGACTAATGCAGTAGAAGAAAAACCTACACTTCTGCTGTGGGTCTGGCCTCAAAATTACACTTTTGATCTGGATGACTGCAAGACATTTTATAATATTGATAATTGTCAGATAACAGATGATAGATCTGTCTACAGCAATGCAGATGCTGTCATAGTTTATCACAGGGACATCCGTTTGGATCTGTCCAACCTTCCTCCATCTCCTCGTCCTCCGTTCCAGAAGTGGATTTGGTTGCATATGGAATCACCGACCAACACTCTGATAATACCAGGTCTGGAAAACCTGTTCAATCTCACTCTCAGCTACAGACACGATGCTGATATTCCTGTACGGTTCCATTTGACCACCAAGAAGAAAGCAGATGAGGAGTTTGTAATTCCCAAAAAGGACAAACTGGTGTGTTGGATTGTGAGTAACAATGATTCATCAACAGGTGTCAGCACAAGGATCCAGTATTACCAAGAATTAAGCAAATACATCGATGTGCATTTGTTTGGGAAGGCTTATGCTAAATCTCTGAATCATACTGAATACTATCCTACTCTAGCAAGCTGCAAGTTTTACCTTTCCTTTGAGAACTCCATCCACAAGGATTATATCGTTGAAAAGTTAAATGGGCCGCTTGTTGCAGGTACCGTTCCTGTGGTTCTGGGTCCTCCCAGAAAAAACTATGAAAACTTTGCTCCCGGCGATTCCTTCATTCATGTGAATGACTTCCCAGATGCAAAGTCACTAGCAGAATATCTGCTTCAGCTGGACAAGGATGAAGAAGCATATCACAGATACTTTAACTGGAGGAAACATCTCTCTGCAACTCCTCATTTAATATTACAGCACCAAGAGTTTGTTCTGCCCATTTGCACTGCCTGTGACCATATAGCACGACACAGAGAATATAAACAAGCTCATGATCTATATGATTGGTATTTCAATTAAAGAGATTTTGTTGCTGCAACAGATTGTACAGTTTAAAATGTTTATTGTTCTGTATTTATGAAAGGTTCATATAAAAGGAAGTACAAAGTACATTTTCTCAGCATTTATTTCTTTTAATAAAGAATCAAAGATAAATGCACACGTTTAATTGTTTTCACAGACCTTGTTAGATTTAGGTTTTTCTATCCCAATAACATTTATATTTTAATTTATTCATTTATACATTTTAATTTATATATAATTGCTAGAAAATCCTGCACAAAGTTTACATACCCCTTGCGAAATCTGCAGAATGTTGAAGTATTTCGACAAAATCAATGGGATCATATAAATGTCACGGAAAGTTTCTGTTTGTCTGTTTAATTTGACCTAATTTTCCATCCTCACTCCCACTGTCAAGGTCACAAATGGATTACGTAGGTGCTTCACATTTATTTAATTGATTTTTGTTCTGTCTATTTATGCTCTGTTTCTTTTCATTTTCAGCTTTGGTTGTTCCACTTTGTTTTCCACTGTTAACAAACTGTCCTACTGTATATAGATCCTTTTCATTATTGCAACCAGTGTGTGACAATAAAAAATAAAAATAAAAAACATTGAATGTCAAAAATGATTTATGATACAGGTTGTCAGCTTTTGACATCCACTTCTGTAGTGTTTGTGTTTGTGTCTGTTTATGATACCATTTGTTGTGTGATCAGGGGGGTATTCCAGAAAGCAGGTTATGCGACATACCCAGATATGTTTAAGGGAAAGTAAGTATATAACTAATCTTTCCATTCCAAAAACTGATGTAACTTTCCGAGTATGTATTTAGCCTTGGCAACTTACTCTCTGAACATAACCTGCTCCAGAGCAGGATCTGCTTGAGGATTATTTTTGTTCATGTTGATGAGGCTCCAGTAGGTGTGTCAGATTGTCTGACAGATACACACATACATATGAGGGGATGCATTCCATTCTGGAATTGCATTTTCTGAATCAGTTAGTCATGCAAAACAAGATAAAAATGAATAACCTGACAGATTGAACTACAGATTAGATCCGAGAACTTTTTTACGATAGATCTCGAGGGTGCATACTTTCTATATTTCCATCGTTCCACAACACAGGAATTTACTGAGATTCACTTTCGGGAGGAGGCACAAGAATATCCAGTTCTTCCATTCTGTCACAGTTCATGAATTCATTGTCTACTAGTTACTGCCTGTGTGGTGTTGAATGTGGGAGGCGTGGTCAGTGAACACCCCCGCCGTCATCATCTCTCACACCTGATCCATATCTACTCTGCCTATTTAGTTCCCGTCTTACCACCTCTGTGTTGTCGAGTCGTTGTCATCCTTGTTATGCCATGTCAGCCTCTCCAGTGTTCCCGTGTTCTTGTGTGTCCATGTGTCTCTCTCCACGATCTTCACTTTGGGATTACATCTGCACTTCGTCTTCACTCTTCAGTCCATTGAGTCCCTGCACCGCCCGCTTTCATCCGGCCATTGTTATTTCTATAATCACCTCTTCTGGAATAAACCCACCACCATTTGCAACTGAATCCCATTTGTGTTTTGTTTCTGACACGTTCAGTCTAGCTTCACCAAACGCATGGACACAGCACTACCACTGCTACGTCTCCAAGGCATTCATATTCCTAACTATATTAACAGTTGGTTGATTCTAGCTCAGTCGCAGCAAGTACCAGTTTGACATCGAGATGTTGTTCTTGCTCACATGAAAATGCGAAGGGTAAACACCAAGAAGAGTGTGATTTCTCCAGCACAAAGGACCCCTTTTCTAGAAGTGGTATGGAATTTGGTTATGATGCACACATGCCTATCTCCTGTATGCACTGAATCAATCCTGTCAGCTGTAAAACGAGTAAAGCTTGGCCAGTCAGTGTCAAAGATTTTTCGGTCTTTATTCCTTTTGGCCAACTGTATATGAGACTTCTGCAGTGGTGGGTCAGCACCAGGGGATTTTCCCAGAGGGGCATTCATTTTCACAAGATCAACGTCACGTGACGATGCTTATGTGCCTTGGCTAAGTGGAAGAAAGCTCCCAGTCATTGCAAGAATCTAAAGACAGATGCAAATTCAAGAAGATCGCTCAGCTCAAAGTCTGTGGAAGGGATACCTTCTCTCCTGGTATATCAACCTCTTGGAGAGGATGGCTGTGTCCAAAATCAGGAAGCAGACATCCTGTCAAGGCAGGGGTTGAGACCTGGGGAATGGAGGCTCCACCTTGAGATGTGAAGCAGGTATGGAGGGTGTTTGGCCAGGCAGAAGTTTATTTGTTTGCTTCTCTAGAGACATCTCTGTCTACTCTGGTTCTCCTTCACGCATCCAGCTTGTCTCATACTGTACCTATGTTTTTCCCCTGATCGCTCTGCTCCCAGGATTTTTGGAGAAAGTTCGCAGAGACAAGGTCCATCTCAGCTTGAACACCCCACGCTGAGCGAGCAGAGTGTGCTTCTCAAAGCTCGTGTCTCATGTCTCGTGTCTTTGCCCTATGTCAACAGAATTGCCCTGTAGTGTAAATCTGAACAGTTATTCATTTGTTTTGGGTCTCCTAGTAAGGGGTTTCCAGCATCTAAGTAGAGGACGAGCAAGTAGATAGCCAAGGCTTCCCCTTTGGTAATCCGAGCCCACTCAACTAGAGGTATGGCTGACTTTAAGGCCCTCTTGTCAGGATTTTCAGGATTCTTGTCAGAATTTGGTCCTCACTGCACACATTCGTCAGTTTCTGCGATCTGGATTTAAACTCTACACCGGGGTCACAATGTTATCATCCTAGTTCTCTTCGTTTCACACTGAACAGACGTTTGTCATTTTAATGGCATGGTTATTAACATTCCCACTGCATAAATCGACACAGTGTGAGTTCCCTTGAAAGGGAATGCCTCGGTTACGACTGTAGCTCGGTGTACTTCAGTTAGCTTTAAGCTACTTTATTTGGCATGCTTTTATAGTTTTCTGCTTTCGACGCACACCATTGGTTCTAATTCAAACGTGCTTCATGACAAAATCACGCAGAGAGTTCCCACAGCGTTAATCGATGCAGTGTCTCGTTCCCTCTTCAGGGAATCAAGGTTACAGTTGTTTTGTAGACTTGGTCTGAAGATTCATTACATGAGTGAAGTAATTTTTAAAAACTGTGAGATCAAAATGTTTCCACAGTTCTGGGCAGGTGAAGAACCGAGCCCCCTGCCTGAGACAACAGCTCCCTCATGATCAGAATTTCACAGGGAGAACTATCTGGGTCCGAAACCCACATTCTGGCTTGCCACTGCGGGGTAATCAAGCTGAGACGGACCCTTTTCCCACAAACTCTCTCCAGAACCCCCAGGAGTAGAGTGATCGAGGGAAAAGCGGATGTCTGAACAATAGCATCCAGTCCAAGAAGAACTCTCTAGACACAAACAGATACATTTGGGTCCACCCAAATCCCGTTGATGACCACCAATATGTTGTCTAACTGGACAAGCGCATGGTGACCCCCGAGGTCTGGGAGGAAGACAGCCATCATCTCCAGACAGTTGATGTGCCAGGAGAGATGGTGTCCCCTCCACAGGCCTCAAGCTGAGCATTCGTCTAGTACCACTCCCCACCCCTTGAGGGGAGAATTCATCGTTAGTATCTTGTGATGACAAGGATCTCCCAACATGGTACCTTGGGAAAAGAACCAGGGTTTTTTCCATGTGGCCAAGGCATGTAAGCATTGCCCCTTGTGCCAGGGTTCTGCCACATTCGGTCTAGTATTCTCTTGTGGTTGTGGCAGAGCTCTGACACTACCGTAATGTCTCGAGTTGTGTGTGCGTGCTTTGAGTGTTCGAGTCGCGTGCACGTGTGTCTGTGTGACGTCTTTTCTGCGAGCTATGATCATTGGTCTGGTTCAGTTTCGGTTTTGGATCAGGATTCGGGCATTCAGTACTCGTGTGTTCGTCCTTGTCCTGAGCTCGCGAGCCGAGTGCTTCCTCATTTTCGTGCGCTCTGCTTTGTGAGTGGACGCGGTTCAAGCGCTGCACAAGCCGCGTTCTCTCGGGTCTGTGTGCAGTGTTGTGAGTGTGTGGTTTGTGTTTATATCAGCCGCGTGCTTTCATGTTGTGTTTTTGTGATGCGTCTGTGTTTAATGTGAACACGCGGTGATTCGCATTGGCTGCGTGTTTGTCTCGTTAATATCTAACCCTCCCACCTTGTTTCCCTGCTTAACTTTGATTTGATCCAGCTGCTTTCCCTCGTTACTTTCCCCATGTGCTCCCTTTATGTTCCGACTGTTTGCTGTTCTGGGTCGCGTCGTTGTCGCACATGTCCTGTTCTGCTGCCTGTCGTTCTTATCTTGCCTGTTCCTGGTCTTGCAGTTTAGTCTAGTCTAGTCTAGTCTAGTCTAGTCTAGTCTAGTCTGTTTTAGTTCATTAGTCAGTCTTGCGTTTTCCCCCACGGGGTAGTTTTGTTTACCTTTTATTTTATGTTCAATAAAAGCTCTTTTCACCTGCAGTATTGAGTACATTGCGATACATTTCCAGGCGGACACTGAAGACACAGACACAGAAACTGCCACTGGTGTGTTTGCCTTTTTTTAGTTTCTTGGTTCATGATATCACCCGCTTCTGACATTCTCTCACACCATTGGTTCAATTTCACGTGCTTCATGTCGCAAATCACGCAGAGCGTTCTCACAGCGTCTCCGATGCATCGCGAGTTCGCTTAAATGGGAACTGTCTGCTTCCTGTGTGCTTTACACAATTACTTCTTCCTGTTACACCAGCGCTTCTCAGAGGCCAAGAAAATCTTTACAACAAATGGCTCCAACAGGGTTCATTTAAACTGTGGTCTCACATAGCCAGATCTGTAGCAGGGGTCTCCAAGCTTTTTACTTTTCAGTCGCCGAGAGCTACACAACACTTAAATCTCTTAAGTAATGTATCATTACTCCCATGTTAACACAGCTTTCCTGTAGCTCAAATAGTAGAGCAGTGGTGCTTGCAACATCAAGGTCATGGGTTCGATTCTCAGGCAAAGCAAGAACTGATTAGAATATCAATGTATAAATAAAAAAATATAGTATTTTGCATATTATGCTGTAAAAACATAACTATGGTTGATTTTATAATACTTTTGATTTCATATAACTATGAACATTTACTTTAATGATTATAGAGACCAAAATGATCACAACTCTCATGGTATTTATAACGTTCAAAAGATACTGATACTTAAATTAAAACACCAAGATTTATGTCGTAAACCAACAAATAACAAATTAAATTAGAGTCACTATGCCCTTTTTTAATTACTTGATAAGTCAAAATGATATATTACTGTCATTTTATCTGCTTTTTAACATTTTAACAAGGATATGTTATTATCCAAAGTTTTAGGATTTTTAAAATGCACATGAGCTTATTTTCCATTTAAAATTAAAACTCGCTAATAACAAAACTTTCTGAATTTCACATTCTGTCCTTTTAATGGCACTTTAACAATCTTGTTTTAAGTCTTTGTTTACAACATATAAATTAAATGAGTGTATTTTGTTTTACCGCACTTTTTACAAGTCTGCCATTGCAGTTAAACAAAATACTGTACTCTGGTATTCTGTGCTCTGAAGTCTTATTTCATTATTCAATCATTCAGTCATTATCAATATGACTTATTCTCAAGTCATTTGATCTCGGGGTAGCATGGATTTTTTATTTAAACCTTTTTTAGTTTCAACTAAACTTTGAGCATGCATCACTGAGCATGCATTTTTTAAAGGTGACATCAGAAAATCTTCTGTTATTGTCCAGAAGATGACGCTGTTGATCTGTGCATGACTGTGAAAACAAGTCTGTTCAGTAGAAGGATTCAGACAAACGATTTCGCTGCATAAGCCACTTCTTTAAATAATTGTCACGTTTCTAAGATTGGTGATGACCAACAGCTCTAGATTTTCTGGTACAACGTGTGCTGATCATCCGCTAATCGGTTCACTTTCTGGAACTTGAACATCCTTTGCATATGGCTTGTAGGGATGGCTTTCGAGGTACTGTTGTTGATGACAGGTGAGCAATTATGCAGAACATAGGCGTGGATCTTCTGCGTCACTCCGGTGACCCGAAACCCACTTCACCGGTCAGTAACAGACCCTATTAACCAGCCATCACGCACCTGCAGCCGGGCATGCTAGAGATAATTAGACCATTCTGCTTACTGTGACAACTTGTGCTGAAACTCATCCCTAAAACCTGCTCATTATATACGCCGGACATCCTTTGGGTACAGCAAAGCGCCGGTCTAATTGTCACATCAATTTACACCGTTTTCAAGGTAATGTGAACGTTAACAGAAGGACAAGTAAAGCGTTATAAAGCGATGCTTCAGCTGGAGTGTCAGCTACACTGAAAAACACAATAGTTGAGCACATTTTGTGAGCAGGCCTGGAAAAGTCGCCTTTGTCATTCCACAAGTCGTGTGTGCACATGATATAAGCATTTTTCAAATTATTCCTTTACATTCTGTCTTTCTTTCTCGCTTTTAGCTATATATATATATATATATATATATATATATATATATATATATATATATATATATGTGTGTGTGTGTGTGTATGTAACATATGCACTGGTGTAACCATAAACACTGATGTAACCATGCTTATACCATGTATGTGTGTGTGTGTATATATATATATATATATATGTATATATACACACACACACACACACATACATGGTATAAGCATTTTTCAAGTTATTTCTTTACATTCTGTCCTTCTTTCTCGCTTTTAGCCATATATAAGAAAGTTATTTCTTTAGGTTCTGTCTTTCTTTCTTGCTTTTAGCCATTTATTTATATATATATATATATATATATATGCACTAATGTAACCATAAACATATATAACTTTCTTTTATTTATATATATATATATATATGAAAAAAGTTATTTCTTTACGTTCTGTCTTTCTTTTAGTCATATATATATATATATTTATATATTGTTTATGGTTACATCAGTGCATCTGGAAAGGAAGAAACAGAACCATCTTTTTGGTCTGATTTTATACAAAAGACTTAAGATGCAGTATACAGATATTAATAATAAAGTCAGGGTACAACATAGGAAATGGAGTGAAGTTAAGTACAATTTAGACTAGAAATTAACGTGCAAAAATGTGTGCATTTTTTTTTTGTCTAAATTGTGTGAATTGTGCAAAAGAACCTGAGGAGATTCATCAATCATGCAAAATCTCTTCAAAATAAATGGATGTAAATGAAAGTATAGTGATTCGCTCAGGATAATGATATGCGCACACACACACATATATATATATATATATATATATATATATATATATATATATATATATATTTATACCCTTAAAAAGCCAATCAACAGATCTATGAAATAGCTGGTAATGAATGAAAGGCAGATAAAATAGTAGTAGCAGCATTGGATAAATGTGTAAATTTAACCGCAGCTCATGCCATGTTTTGTCTTTGGTCTGTAAACACACTTTTGCTGTTGTCTGCCCTCGCTCATGCTGGATTTGAATAATTGATGAATCTTAAAGTGATTGTATGGCAACTGGGGTGCTGATAAAGGATTGGCGAGAGGAAGGGACCTTTGTGCATTTCCTGTGTCTCAGGGGGCTGCGCTGAGATTCACTGCTTACTCAGTAGTGAAACCTTCATATCCAAGTGTTTTGTGCTGACAAAGGGCAAATGGGATTCTATTTTACAGCAAACGATGCAAGATTGCACTATTGCACTTCAAAAGAGCACCAGGCATGAGAAAAAAACAAACGGTGGGTTTCCTTGTCATCAACAGCTTTACTTTGCATAGAATTGTAGATGAGTAAAAATCTTTAATCGCTAGTTTCATACTATCGTTCATATGACTTTTTCACTAGTTCCTTCGCAGTTTTTCCTCATTGTTTCTCCGAAGCAGACACTCGAATCTCACATCTGAGGAGGAAACAGGTTTTCGGAAACACTTTTCACTATTCGTCCTATTAGTAAAATAATTAACAATTAGCAATACATTTTGTAATGGTGTTTATTCATCTTTGTCAGTTATAAAAATACAACAATTTTTATGCAATAAAAAGTTTGTTGCAAGCTCAGGTCTTCAAACTTTTTGTTTGAACGATGCATTATTAAATGACATTAACATTAAGATTAATAAAGACGTCTTCTTTAGAAGTATTTTCCATTCTTCGTGCAAACTAATGTAGATAACTTAAATGAAAAACTTAAGTAAATCGTTACGCTTTTTGTTTTTTAGGAAGCATAAAAGATCTTTTTTCTTAAGGTTAGTCGATTAACTAAGCAAACCATCTGTCCTTTTTTCGTGAGGAATATTTGTTCACATAGTCTAGTTTTCAGGTTTGCATTGGTCTTTTTTCGGTTCTTAACTATAAATATACATTTCCTTACTATATTTGTTCATTTTCACAAGAATAAGGTCCAACATGGCCGAATACACCAATGAAGTCAAAGTTCCCCGATGTAAATCAATACCTAATAGTTATATAGACGCCTTTTAAGTCTTGTTAATTAGGTCCCACGGGTGCTCGGATCTTCTCCTCACGCCATGCCATCGCTTAAGCTGGTTTTAGCATCCGAACTGATACTCTCCAACCGCGCATCGACACAATAGACGTAAGGCTTCCGACGTGTATAGGTGCGAACGAGGGCCGTGTTATGAGATGTAAAATCGTGCCGACAGGAAATCGATGTACTCCCCTGCCGATACACGGGCCGCCATCACTCCAGCTGCCTCGCACGCAGCCGGCCGAGCCCACATCGCTCCTGACACTCCTCACACCAGCGCCGTGGCAGATGGCGACCAGGAGCGGAGGGGGAATACTGCTGCTGAACACAACCAGCCAAGGGCTGGCCGAGCCAGGCCTCCCCCTCTGTCCGTTCTCCCTTGGGTTGGGTTCTGAGAAGACCCTCCACCATCCCCTGATCCAGGATTCAGGCCACTACAGATGGGCTTATGGGCTGCAGTATTCAGTGGAGCCGGGAGGGAATGTGATGCCCAAATCTATGCTAATAGTGTTTACTGACAATTGCTGATTTTGGCAGCTCGGAGATCCGTAACAGGCTGCGTTATGAATTCTTGTGTATGTGTGTGTGTGTGTTTTTGAGTGATTCAACGGGAATCGATATCCTTCCACCTCACTCTCCCTCCAAGCAGTCAGGCTGCTTTGTGAACTTTGACAGCTCTTGAAAACTCCTGCAAATGATTATCAATGGCTGCGTATTAGCTGGAGACTCAAACAAGGGGGTGAGTGAAGTGCAATAACATAATATCGGGGTGAGAGGCGGGTCAAGGTGGGCTAGGGCGCTAACCTCAGCAGTTTACGAGAAGGAAATTCATAAAACGGAGATACCCGCTTGCTCTAGGGCTAACAAACAAGCAGTCATCGGCCGCGATGCAGATGGCACACAGCCTCCCACTGTTTTGTGTTTCCATTTCGCGTTTCATCGCCGTAATGCATCGGGCGACGGAGAGGTAATGACCCTCAAACCGCTTACAGGTCTTTCTGTCAAACAGATTACTGTCAGCTCTCATTGATTTGTGTTGCCTTTAAAAACGTCCCGTTTCCCTTCTCGCTAACGGATCAGATCTATAATTGGGCCCGGCCTAAATGATTCAGATGAGGTGCCTGTCTTGGTCCTGCTCTCTGGTTTCCCTCGTCAGTTTCGCCCCCTCCTCTTTCATTAGCAATTCAGCAGACTTGCTAAAACCACGGGGTGCCCCATTCCCGTCACCCCTGACTCAATGAGTCAAAGCCCCCGTCCTGCACAAAGACATAGTCAATCTGTGCAACAAATCACCCAAAATGGTGCCATTGGTCTCTCTCTGAAGAGCAGTTATGGAAACAGAAATGGAACCAAGGACTCATCGAAACGTAGTAAACGCCCGATATCTGCCCTAATTGGATAGAAAAATGAAGCCACATATTCATATTTGCTTATTTGTTGCTCCAAATGAGTCGATAGAAAGTCCCTAATAGAACACAAACAGACTGCTGAAGGTGGAGAGGAATTCAACAGTCATTGTCATATGGGAAAATTGTACGTTTGCAGGATAATTGCTTTATCACCTTTGCATCCTTATTGACAGGCACATGTTAACAGATACCAGAAATGGCCTAGACGTTTGGTTAAAAAAGACGATTTAAAAAAGGTATGTATTTGTTTTCATGCAGTGCTTTGAGACCCCAAATGCCAACCGTGTCAACGTGAAATTGTAGGGCTTGTGTCCTTTGGATGGCTTTTCATTTCCTGTTTAGTTTTTTTTAAAAATTTGAATTGAATTGTAAATTGCAGAATTAAACTCCACTGACATTTTTAGAAATTCATATAACTATTTTTTAACTATAATAAGAAAAGCTAATTTAGAAAAGACAGCCTTGTTTGAAAGTCTGGGAAAGTATTTTAAAAATTGTACATACTGTATAGATAGGTACAGTAGAGATAGATAGATGGATACAGTGGATATAGATAGGTACAGTAGATATAGATAGATGGATGGATACAGTAGAGATAGATAGATAGGTACAGTAGATATAGATAGATAGATAGATAGATAGATAGATAGATAGATGGATACAGTAGATATAGATAGATAGATACAGTAGAGATAGATGGATGGATACAGTAGAGATAGATAGATAGGTACAGTAGATATAGATAGATAGATAGATAGATAGATAGATAGATAGATAGATAGATAGATAGATAGATAGATAGGTAGATAGATAGATAGATAGATAGATAGATAGATGGATACAGTAGTTATAGATAGATACAGTAGAGATAGATGGATGGATACAGTAGATATAGATAGATAGATACAGTAGATATAGATAGATAGATAGATGGATACAGTAGATATAGATAGATAGATAGATGGATACAGTAGAGATAGATAGATAGGTACAGTAGATATAGATAGATAGATAGATAGATAGATAGATAGATGGATACAGTAGTTATAGATAGATAGATACAGTAGAGATAGATGGATAGATGGATACAGTAGATATAGATAGATAGATGGATACAGTAGATATAGATAGATAGATACATTGTTATAGATAGATAGGTATAGTAGAGATAGATACAGTAGATATAGATAGATACAGTAGATATAGATAGATAGGTATTGTAGATATAGATAGATACAGTAGATATAGATAGATACAGTAGATATAGATAGATAGAAAGATACAGTACAGATAGATAGATACAGTAGATGTAGATAGATGGATACAGTAGATACAGATAGATAGATAGGTACAGTAGATATAGATAGATACAGTAGAGATAGATAGATAGATAGGTACAGTAGATATAGATAGAAAGATACAGTAGAGATAGATAGATAGATAGATAGATAGATAGGTACAGTAGATATAGATAGAAAGATACAGTATAGATAGATAGATGGATACAGTAGAGACAGATAGATACATACAGTGCATAGATAAATCTTTCAAATGAATATTATATATTTCATCATATTTGATTAAACTTTGGAAGTTAGTCAATTCCCCTTTCTGTCAAACCCCAAATCAACGTCCTGTGGGTGTTGCCAATTCAATTCAAATTCACACTATTTAATCAAACGGGAACACACGACCCGGGTACGCGTCATGTTCCTGTGTGTTCACCAGCGCTTTTGAGCTGCCTCTGAGTTTCCTCTTCTACCAGTGAACCACCTGTTCTTTCAACAGGGCTGCCAGCCTGGCACGCCGTAAACCACTCTCGCATCTCCTCTGACGTGCGCTGGATGCACAACAAATAGTGTTATTTCTGCTGGACAAAGGGAGGACTCTGCATCAACTCTGAGGCGCAGTCAGGAAGCGTCAGTCCAAACAGCTTTTCGGTCTCCATGTCCTCCACACTGGTGTGTGTATGTGTGAATAAACACCATCTCAGTTTGTGTTTACAGCACATCTCCATGTGTGAAAGAGTCTGGTCTAACAGAAGTGCAGGGCTGCGGTGGAAAGCTTTGCCCTACAGTTGTTATAAAACATGCAGGCCTCTCGGCCGAACCTGGCCTCCCTTCAGACCAATGAATAATAGCACAAAGTGAAGCTACTAAATCATTGAAATGACTGCAGCTTGTCTGTCCAGTTAGCGCTTCTCCCAGAAACGCTTGATCAACGGCAGAGGAGAGAAATCACAGACCGATAAGATGCAACGCTCCTCTCATTCGGATTACTTGAACTCTGATGGCCTGGAGAAATCCCGGCTTTGTTAGCACTCGTATTTACCAGACGTAATCAGATAATCTTATCTAGACATCTATCGGGAGATCGCTGTTGGTGTTTCCAGGCACTAAATTGGTCCACTGACCTAGCCGTGTGGGCAATTGAGAAGGAAATGGACGAAGGTCACTCGACCAAAGTCGACAGAGGCTTGCGGTAGCAAAGGAAGGGGATAGGTTGAGCTCAGCCCTCTAGATCGTGATGATTTATTTACGTTCTGAGACAATATGAATAATGTATCTGTGAAAAGGAACATGAATTTCTTTAGTACTAATTGTGGAGAAGGCTGGGCGCTCGGTGGATGGGAGGGGGGATTGGAGGACCCTCAAGATCAGAGGGGAGAGAGCCTCAAAGATGCCTGTCCTGCAGCCACCGCCATCGACTTGCAAATCAGCAGAAGGAGGCTAATTAGCGGCAGGCTAATGAAACCGCCATTCGGGGCATCGCTGAGGAAGAAAAAAAAGGACACGAAGAAGAATCAGGGATCCCTTTCTCAGCGATATTGCTGGCGCCATTTGAAGTTGATTTCAGAGCACATCAATATGTGAACAAAGTTGAGGAGAGCGAGCGAGCGAGAGAGGGATACAGTATGAAATTAGCATTCATTTGAAGAATGGAGACTGTTATTTACTGGCTTGCTTTTGGCACATTTGCGACTCTGGGGAGCGACTTTTTCTATGGCGTCTCAACGCCGCATACAAAATTCACAACCATGGGAGACAGGGGATGTAATGGCAACTTCTTGAAATCTCTCTTTCTTTTTCCAGCACTCTCTCTCTCTCTTTTGCTCTTTTATGCACACACTGCTCTCCCTCGATGGTGTTTTTTAATGTTGGGACTGTTGCAGAATGTTTGTTGCTGTGTGCACAATCTCAGATCTGAGGTCTGTACGGACACGGTTTCTGTGGCGTTGGGTTCATGTGCATCACTCGTGTGGCCTGTGCGAGGCTCGTGAACCTGCTGAAACCGGTGGACTGGTGCTTTTCGTCAGGCAAAACGTTTCTGCCGCAATTTCGTTACAATTTTGTAGGGAAAAAGTTCATAGCGATATATAAAGCACAACTAGGACAGATGTCACTTTCAACCCAAGCAGCTTTATGTTGGCCAAATTCACCTGACCAACTGAATTCAATGCAGAAATTGCATTTTAAAAATGTGTGTCCTCATGTAAAATTTCTGAACTCGTTATTTGCTATTTTAAAAATTAAAAGTTCCAAAAGTTAGTTTTTTTGCAATGTTGCTACAGAATAACCATTTTTTGGTTCTCCAAAGAGCTTTTCAGTGAAAAGTTCTAAAAATAAGACCTTAAAAAAAAACCTTTTTTTGCTTTTTTTACTGTAAAGAACCTTTTGTGCAATGTAACATTTCCATGTGTATGTTAAAGGTTCTTTATGGAACTGTAAATGCAAATAAAAACCTTTATTTGTGACTTTTGTGCATGAGGGAACTGTGTGTGTGTGTGTGTGTGTGTGAGAGAGAGAGAGTGTGTCTAAGTGTGTGTGAGAGAGAGAGTGTGTGAGTGTGTGTGTGAGTGTGAGAGAAAGAGAGACAGAGTATGTGTGTCTTTGTGTGTGTGTGTGTGTGTGTGTGTGAGAGAGAGAGAGAGAGAGAGAGAGAGAGTGTGTCTGTGTGTGTGTGAGTGAGAGAGAGAGAGAGAGTGTGTGTGTGTGTGTGTGTGTGTGTGTGTGTGTGTGCGAGTGAGTGAGTGAGTGAGAGAGAGAAAGAGAAAGTGTGAGAGAGAGAGAGAGCTCCATTGGCCTGTTCTTCTGGTGTCTTTTGAAGACATTGTGTTGCCATCGGTAACACTGAAAGTCTATGGCAGGGTTTCTGAGAATGTGTTTGAACATCAGTCATCTCATATATGAGCACGGCCTCAGGGAGACGCAATATACACACTCACTAACATCATCCCAGTCCCTCCAGAACTACATCACACTTATCATTGCACATAACGTCTGTCACCTTTAAATATTATTTTGAGGATTTAATGTCTCATCCAAAATTCATCAAGGATGCATTACATTGGTCAATAAAAACATAATAAAAGCTTTCTATTATTCAAAGAAACCTAAAAAAAGAAAAAGAAGCACAACAGTTTTCAACATTGATAATAATTAGAAATACAAATTTGATCACAGTAATAAATTACATTTTAAAATATATTCATGTAGAAAAAAGTGACTTTAAATTTTAATAATATTTAGCAATATAACATGCTGAACAATGTTGCTGCATTAGTATAAAAGTCAACTGATACATGTGACAGAAATTAGGACAATAATACTTTCCCAAATATTTTCATACTAGCCTAACAGAATCTGAACAAACTACTTAATATTCAATAATGCTGATGATTTTTAAGCTCTCAGCATAAATAATGCAGTTACTGTTGAAGGATAATTGTTTCATAGTTTGCTAACTTAATTTATGTTGTGTGGTGATGTTACTTTATGTGTCGATTTTCATTAATATTGAGGTTCATGCGTCTATATAAACCTATTGCACATAATGTCTGTCCTTTGTAAGATTGTAACAAAGGGAGGACTCACAGGCAGGGATTGCTGATCCAATTGCTGTGTCTTTAATAAGAGTAGTCGTACAGGCAGAATGGTCAGGGCAAACAGAGAGATCATACATAAACAGTAATCCAGGCAGGGGTCAGAAAGGCAGGCAGACAGTATCAGGCACAATAATCCAGGCGAGAGATCAAGACAGGCAGTTATCATGCATAAGCGGTATTCCAGGCAAAGGTCAGGGCAGGCAGAACAGGATCAAAAACGGGTAAACAGTAGTGATGTGCTTCTCGGTTCGAATCCCTGAAGCTTGTGCCGAGTAATCTAGATGAGTGGTTCATGAACCACGGGTCGATGCGCGTGTTGCTGACATAAGTGCTGACGTTTCAAGCCCCGCGTAGCGGGTGTACCACGTGACTGCTTCAGGAAAGGATTCGCTAGGTTTGAGTGCAGCTCGAAATAAAAGCGGCAGTGAAACACTATGTATTGTCCCTCGCTTTTTGTGTTTTTGGGTCCCTTTATTGCGCTGTTTTTGGCATTCGATTTGAGCTTCTTTTTTGCGATGGAACCAGCAAGAAAGAGCAGATTTTCCCCTGTTTGGGAGCACTTTGAGTTGTTCTCACCTAAGAATGTAAGGCACCTGCAATTACTATGTATTAGATTCCACTAATGAATAAAATAAAATGTGACAACTTTTCTGAATACTTGTAGCTGAAGCATCTGATGTGTTCCAAGGAGCTAAGTTATAATAATAACACCTCAACTATGCTAAGGCACTGAGTCTTGCATGGCAACGAGGAAACCAACCAGGTTGAACCTGGCTCAGGTATTCCATTTATATTCATAGCCCCACATACATACATTACATATGTAATTCAATTTAGCTGAGAAGGTTGACTTGGCTGAGCACTTTATTATTACATTTCAATACTTTTCAATTCAATAAATTATATTTTTTTAGACTTTGAAAGCCATAGTGGAAAAAATTGTTTTTAAATAAAAATGAATAAACTCATTATTTTACCTCCTTATTTAAAATTTTCACTTGTTGCATAAGCAAAAACAAAACAAAAGTAACACAAAACAATTAATGTTAAAACTCTTCAAATAATATTTTTGTATTCAGAGCATGATTCACATCCCACCATTTTATTGCAAGCACCAAGCATGTTATACATTTTTCTGCCCACATGATGGGGTAGTCGAGCAAATGAATCATCTTGAAGCCCCTATGTGTGTGTGAAGCATTTCCCTGCAGGGCTTCACTGCTTCATGGGGCTTCATTTTGCCATCACTAGTAAACAGACAGGGAATATAAACGCTCAGAACCGACAACCGGGGCTAATCAAGACTTCGCGGTGAGTGTGTGGGTGAAGCAGTCGTTTATAGTTCATGTGATGATAAACAGGTGGTGTGACAAACAATGATAATGGATTCCTGCTGTGGTGTGTAATCAGTCTAGTGTGAGGGTTGCTGGGAAATGTAGTGTGTAGTGTAGTGTCAGTATAAGTGTGTGAGCTCCCTCTGGTGGCCATGGAGGGGAGTGCAGAGCTCATTCATAACAATGATAAACACAGGCAAAAACTGCTAATTATCATTGCTTTATAAGAACTTATCGGCACTTTGCGTTATATAGTATATCATATTAGGAAAATGAATGGATTCTAATTGGCTAAACAATGCATTGTATGTTTTAAGAAAAAAAAGATTCAATTAATTTTAATTTAATTTGTTGTTCTAAATATGGTATGTTTATTCGCAAAATTTGCATTTTGGTCTGAAATACTGATATACTGAAATGCAAAAAAATAAAGCAACTTAAAACGTAATGATTTCACTGAATATTAATGCATAATGTGCCTTGATTTCATTGCGTACAGGATTAAAATCAGTGTGATTTCTACAGAAGAAAATCCATAAACATAAAGATCTTCCTTGTTTTCCTCGATGAGTGTTTGGCTTCTCTCTCATATGCTCACATTTAGACACACACATGCTGCAGGTTGAGAATTTAGGTTGCTCACCAAACACCTCTCTGTTCTTCTCCGGCCTGCCTCTCTCTCTCTCTCTCTCTCTCTCTCTCTCCTCTGGGACGTTAGGGCTGAGATGGATGGTGAGCACAGCTCAAACAGACTGATTTATGGGGGTCCGTTTCGCCTGCAGGCCCCCTGAGGACCCCGCTCTCCGCTGGTTGCGGTCGAGGGCCTGTCTTCCCCACCCTGAATACTCGAAGGCTCTTCCGTGACTGCGCTGATGCCAGACACCAAACGGCCACTTCTCAACCACCCCCATTTGTCACTGGGGGCGGCTGGGGAGCTCGCTTAAACAGGAGGAGAAGAAAGAGATAGAGCGAGCAATGGAGGAAAAGAAATAGGCCTGTCTCTCCTCTCCTCCACTAACATTGATCTCAGTGGAAAGCCTTTTTATTCTCAGAGTTTTGTTAGTCGGTGTGAGAGGTAGAATGTGGTCCCTTTGCCACCAACCGCGGCCATTATGTTCCATTAAAAATGAGTAATGAGGGCAAATTTCAGGAAATTAGAAAAGGCACTGAGAGATTTCTTTCGTTCGAAGAGCTTTTATGCTTTAAAATGTTTGTAAAGATTTAAAAGCCATGTGTTTTAATGCACAATAATCTTGACACCCTTCTCTATAATCTGCATATGATGCATATTCTCATTTAAATCTGAAGGAAACCCCAAAAATGCCAAGTCTTTCCAGTCTTCCTTGTTTTTGGACTGTAAAATATGTAAAATTTGGACTATGAATATACAGCTTTAGGAAGAGCTTTTGCTGCAATTTCCTGCTGCCATTTCAGGGTCTTAACTCCTGACGTACACATGGCAACTTTAGTATTAAAGAGTTTCTACATAACAAGATGTGTCCATTGGTCACTAAAGATGTTTCTGTCCCTCCATTGAAAGTCCAGGTAAACAAAAGTTAGAATAAAAAACAAAAAGTCTTAAAACCTTGTGTGAAGAGAAACAATCGCTTTATGTGATGAACAGACTGTGCAAAACAACTTAATGTGAAAACTCTAGCCATTAATGGGTTAATCAAGTTGAATGACTCATTACTGAAGATGCATATCATGTGCGGTCTCTATGTAAATGATTTTCATATTACGTAGTTTCTGATTCATCACTGTTTATACATCCATAAACATCATCCTTCATGCACTCCAAATGTAAATAAACACGGGATTAATGCTGTATCTTCTCCACTCAACATGCCTCTAGGGTTCACGATATCAGACATTTTAATGGGAACATGAAATATTAAGATAGCTTGAGTATTCTGGCATGATATTTGGTGTCTTTCTCTTCCCCTTTCAGAAATAGCATACGCATGCTTTATGCATGTTTTTACAAATTGTGAAACGTTTCTGTTCTGCCGTCTTGATATATTCAGTTTTCATTGCTCAGAACTTTCTGAGCGTTTCACTGAACATTGGCTGGTGTTGATCCACATCACCACATGCTTTTTCACAAAGCGTCTTAACATTTAAACAAAAGTATAATGCACTCAACGCCATCTCTACATCATCTACAGATCACAAACGACTGACAGAATCGAACGAGCTTGAGCAAGGGATGTTGTGCAGAAATAAACAAAAGCCAGATGAGTCCATTGGGCCACTTTCAGCTCCGTTCCATGTTTCCAGAGAACAACTGCAGCAGTTTATAACCACCATTTTGTGTCTCCCCAGACCCCTGAAGGCACAAGGCCCAATTGCAGTGAAATTTAATGTGGCAATAAGACATAAATCATCTTTTACGCGTCCAGACGAGCAGGTAGCGATATTAAGAGCGTCTCTGCTGTTCTGCCGGTGATATAAATAATTTATGGTGCCCCCACTCGAAGCCGGGTGTTTATTTTGTCCCACGCAGAGTGTGTATTCCTCAGACGGCGTTTTAGAGGAGGCCCTGTCACTCGCCGTAATGAACCCCCCTGTGAGAGCGCAGGCGGCCGTGGTCATCGCTCTCTGACCGACACACACACACACACACACACACACACAGAGTAAAGATGCTCCGGTACACAGACACATTTATAACAGGAAAAGTATGTTCATATTTCTCTTGGAAACTGGTGCTGAGGAAGCTCTTTGTTCAAATGCATATGTGCGCACGGCGTACGTAGACACCTTGTGCGTACATGTGAACCCGCTGGGAAGTGTGGGCATTGCTCTCTGACCAGCAGGTGACCAGGCTGCCCTCACTGCCTGCTTCTCTTTCTCGTTTCATCCATCATGGTTTCCAGCCGATTGTGGTGGTGATGGAGCAGAACAAGCCAGTGAATGAATTCAGAGGGGCATTAATGGCATGGTATTGAGCTCTGGTGATGGAAGGTTCTCAATGAGAATGTTTCTCATTGTCAGAAGGGGGGAGAATGTCACGTACTTTGGAGATGTTGCCGAGGTGATAATATGCTGTTTTAGTAACAATGCAAATTTTTCTTTTTTAAACTGAGGAGTGTTTGACAATGACCTAAGTTCTTGTCCTGACTACTGGCTTTCAGTGATTCAAGATGTCATTATATGTTATATGTTCAGCTGTAGAAAGTTCTTTAACATCAGTGGCCCATCCATTAAATTTTAACTTTAACATCCATTCCCATTATACTCTCTTTGTAGTCCAGTAGTGTATCTGGCGCAAGTGAAAGATAGAGTTGTAGGTCATCTGCATACTGATGAAATTAAATATTGCACTGGTTAATTACACCAGCTAAAGGAAACATGTATAGGTTAAATAATAGAGGGCCCAAAATAGAGAGCCTTGAGGTACACCATAAGAAATTACATTATGCCTGGAGGTGTAGGTACCGCGAAAATCCCAGAAAGCACCAAGAAAAGAGCATCATGTTAAAACAAAACATGATAGTGTCATGCATAACCAATAACGGTCTATATTAAATCAGTATTAACTTATACTCTCTTATAAACAATTCATAGAAGAATAATTTTGTTCCCCACAGAACCTCAGTGATGAGTTCTTAAAATAACCACTTTTTCATTGTGTGAAGAACATTTTAATAATATAAAGAACCTTCTATGAAACAGAAAACTGTTTAAAGGTTCTTAATTGAACTATAGATGCCAAGAAAGGAGTCATTTTCAAGAGTTTATCGTATATCACCTTGGCACATAACATTGTAGCTAAATAAAATAATTCAGCACTACTTTCAACTCATGGACCAACATCTGATGAACGTCTTGAGAGCTAATTAGGAACCATCTACAGAATGTCTTTCCAATATCCCATGGAGAACGTATTGCAAATAGAATTCTCTAAATATTACACTTTTCAGTTTAAAATGGTTAAATAGCTGTCTTGGTGATTTCTGAATTTGCCACATTTCTGTTTAGGTTTTATTTTCTTCCTTCCAAACGAACCAGCTTATCAAAAGAGAACAAGCCAGGGCTAGAAACCTTCAATGTTTCATCCGCCTCTAAGTTGAGCTCTGAATGTTTGGATACTTACCTGTGTGTGTTAAGTGCACCTAAATACTTTATGATGTCTAAGCTGCTGAGAAAGTGTAGCCAGAGGCACCCCAGAATTCAATGCATATCAGATGCCTTCTGGGAATGCTTTAAAGAGCCGCGGGTCCCACTGCTGTGGTGTCTGAAGAGGAAGACGACACTAGTCTCCTCTCTCTCGTTCTCTTTCCAGGCGTTCACCCCGTTCTCTGCCCATTCCCAGAAGAATTAAACCTCAAGGATTCGAAACATTTCATTTGAGGCTGATCTGGAAGCATGAATGGATATTGTGCTGTAAGTATTCCACCGTGTGACGCTCTATTGTTGAAATGCCTCCTGAGAGAGAGAGGCAGAAGAAAGCTAGCTTTACTGCTGACTGCAAACTAAAGCACACAAAGCTTTCACATCATCTTCAACACAATCCTCCACATTTATTTTTCACCGAGCTGCACCACCCAGCAGCACACAGACCTAAGACTATCGCACAGTGGTTGCGTTTACCTGATGCCCGCTGGTTATTTCACGAAAACAGCAAAATCATCTCAAGGCGTCTTTAAAAAGAGAGAATAAGGCTGCTCTGAGGTGGCTGCAAATACAATGTCAAGACATAATAAAGACGTAGTGTTTAAAATACGGCGCACATCACTGTGCGTCTAAGAAGCTTTACGTCTGACGTAATGCAGCACTTTAAGACAACATGTTTATTTTATAATTGCATGTTTTTACTCATATTTTTGTATTTGAAGCATTACTTCAATAAAATTAGGCCTACTTCTGTGATTGTGATTTTTATCTAGATGCATTTTTACATCTTTTTACATTTTTCTCCATCAGCTTTTCAGCTTTTTGTGATACAGTAGCCTATACATGCTGTCTCGGGTGCTTTTGTGTTGCATTTGCAGTTTAACTCCCATATAATAGCTTCAGTTGCATGACTATCTATTCATTCTTTCTCCATCTATGTTCTTTCAGGTCCTCTACTGTCATGGTGGAGTAACAGTTTGAAGACAAAACACAATTCGGCAGACATCTGAAAGAAACCATTACTACTGAGGTTTGTCACCATCGAATCAATGCATGCACACAGGAAAATAGTTTTCTTTCAAAATGTGTCCACATGAATACTATTTCCAGAGGTCCAAACTGTACAATCAATTTTGTCCATCATTAATCCTGCTTGTGTCTAACTCAACAGGTGAAAAGAAACTTTCAAACAAGATAAATATCGAAATATTGAAGTGTGGTCAAATTCTTGGATAGACGTGAGTAAATGTCAATTTTTGCAGATGTAGTAGATATACTGCACAAATTTATCGTTGATGCAAATCCTATTTCTGTATGCACTGTAAAAAAGAAAGAAAAAAGTTGCTGCCTAACATTAAGTACAATCAATTTGGATGTTATCATATCAACTTAAATGACATTAAACTGACTTAAAAAATGAGTTGAATCTTTTATAGCTAATAAAAAAATTATGCTTAACTTATCTTGATGAGTTAAAGCAATGTAAAAACATACGTTGTCAGCATATTGATCAATTTAATATTTGATTTTTTTTTTTACAGTGAATTGTTAACATTCAGTTCAGTGTGTTTTATAACATTTTTGAAAAGTTTCTTTCTCACACCAACGCTGCATTTCTTTGATTAAAACTACAGTAAATCAGTAATATTGTGATAGCATTACAATTTAAAGTAAAGTATTTTATATGGAATATATTTTGTAAATTTAGTCTATTTCTGATGCAATGCTGGATTTTTAGCCACGCGCACACACACACACACACACACACACACACACACACACACACACACACACACACACATATATCACAGTTAAAAATCTACTAAACGTGCCTCAAGTGTGGCTCTCACAGCGATGCTCAATATTCTGCTCTTATAAGCCGCTCTACAGCGTGACAACAGTTTCACAGAAACTCCAAAAACTCTCTAAAAGCTCTCAATATTCGAACGCTCCGAAGCATCATTTCTCAGTTTCCCCTTCAGGCCAACCAGCCAATCAGGTCACCCCCCTCCCTTCGGAGGCTCCTGGGAATTGCTGGCAGAGCAGTGCGTTACGCTGGTGACAGAGCGCCGGGGTTGTCAGGACTCGGTCTCTCCTGCAGTCGTTTTGTTGTTCCTCTTGCTGATACCTGAGGGACCATTAAGCTGAAAATAATTGGCTGCAGATCTCCTCCAGCCATCGATCCTTTGTGTCAGTGAACTCTCTGACATATACAGTAGACAGACACATACATGACAGAGAACCCACGCACGTATATTGCTCTTTCCAACAGTTGCACACTAATGTACGTTTTAAAGACTGTACACATTAATTATATCTAAAGGTTACATGTTTTTGATGAACTGTTTTATCCAGCAAGGTTTCCAAGCGGATGCAGGACCAGTGGCTGTCAAGACTTGAAAATAAGAAACAAGTTACATAAAACATTATAAAAGAACATTTTAAGTATTCTGAAGCCTGGTGAGTAACAGACCCACATTTTCTTTCAGGCTTGACAAAAAATGGGTTAAAGATTTCCATAGACTTGCATTAAAAAGGATTCCCAAAAGATGTGAGGAAAACAATATCATCAAGTTTTGAGGGCGGATTTTTTACATTATTTAGGTGGTTATTTTTTTGCAATATTTTTAATTGGACATTTATTTAATAATCCATTTTGACTAGACTAAGGCAATCAACAATGTCCAAGCAACATCTCACAACACCTTGGCAACACTAAGAACACCATAGCAAATACAGAAGTGTACTATTCACTATGTACTATGTTCTCAACTGTATAAGAATTTAATCTCAGGCCAAATGTAGTTCCTGCTATATAAATCTATGTGATTTGGTCGCAGCATATTAAAAGTACTTTTTTGAACTCGCACTATTTATTCTAAAAATGGCGTATAATTGTGTACAAATTAGGACACACCTTGAGGAAAGTTCATTGGCCAGCATTAAAATAGCACCACTCACATATTCTTCTAGTCGCTTTTATAAGCCGACAGTAGCCGCAATATGATAAAATGCACAAATGGTTCAGTAAATAGTTAAAGGAGCAACACGCAGCATTATTCAATGTGTTGATGTAATCTCCACTGAAACAGGAAGTGAGGGCGGGGCACATCGAACAGCTCCTCCCCTTTAAAAAAATAACCAATAGCGTTTAGTTTATATCACAGCTCGTCTGTTGAGCTCCATAAAGCCGCAGTTTCCTCCTACTCTCTAACCGTTTCTCTTCCTAGCCTCCTCCTTTATCACTTTAAAATAAAGCATCCTGGTCTGTCGTGTCTCTGGATCTGCGGCGCTTCACTGACACTAACGTCAATCCATACTTCATTCCCCCATTGAAAGATTTTCACACTGTCTGAATCGCTCTATATAGTGACTATGTACCATGTAGAAAACAGTGATTGTGTGAACAAGTGACTGCTTGTAATTTAGGAGGAGGGACGCATTTTTTAATTGGACAGAAAATCTGGGAAAGCTGAAGTGCAGTGATGTCATCAAAATCATTGATCCAAATTGGAGGATGTGAGAGACTAGGTTTTGGACGTTTAAATACAAATTGTCTCATTGTTTTGGAGCACAAGCTTATAGACAACAGTAATGCTAACATGTTTAAATCTTGCTTTTCATGTGTGCTTCCAAATACTGACAACATTTAGGTAGTGTATCCACTGTTGCCCATCAGAGAGCGCTGTTCTCCAGCAGCACACAGACCCGAGAAGACTCTGCCCTCTCATAAAGTGCATTAATCTTCCACTGTCTCCCTTCATGTTCGCTCAGCCAGTTTGATTAAATCTCCAACCGTTTGTCATCATCTCTGGCCCCTTGGCTCTCAAAGAAACACCTCGACAAAGACCTTCATGGCTGTTGTATTAATATGAGCAGCGGATGACAGAATTACTCAAAAGAATCCTGCCCTTTATGAAAACACATCCTGAGATTCATCAAGGACGTATGTCATGTGCCGAGGTAATGAGGAGGATCTTCTTTCTTACTCTGCTATTTTAGACGTACCGATATCAATTAACTCCTCGTCCACGTGCATTAGAAACAGGTCAGCCATAATCGAATGGGCTTGTTATATCAGACTGTATTACGTTCAATTAGGCCGATTCTCTCACAAAGACCTCCACGAGCGATCCGTTGTCAGATTAATTGGAGTTAATTGGAGTTAAAGAGTTGTGTGCAAGTTAAAATATATATGAGCATCCCACCCTCAATGGCAATACAAACATATACTGTTTTGTGTTTCGTGAATCTATTCATTCAGAGCATATTTAATCAAATTAATATTTAAATTGTACCATGCATGCACTCTAAATCTAGAAATACACATCTTCCTCAATATTTTTTGCCTTGTTTTTCAGTACAAATATCTAAACATTCTTAAATCAAGATTCTTTTAAGATATTAAGTCTTGTTTTCTTAAAAAAATAAAAAGTTTGTGCATAAAACTAGAAAAACGTCAGTGAGGTAAGTAAAATTTACGTAATTCAAAGGGAAAACAAGATTACAGATTATATTTTTTATTAAACAAGACTGAATATCTTCAGTCATTTTGCTTTTTGCCAAGTAAACGTATCTTGATTTAAGAATATTTCGATATTTGTACTGGAAAACAAGACAAAAGTACTCAGGAAGAAGTAGTTTTTTTGCAGTGCAATTTAAATATTACAATTTTGAATGAACAGATGTGTCTCTGGTTTCTCTTTCGATGTACATCTGTGGGATTTGTCACCGGTTTTATGTTCCAGCATCTGAAAATGCTGCGTCTGATCACAGTAAGACACACACATGAGGAATGGTTCATGTTTGGAGCGCAAAGTTTTAGACTATTAGAGGTTTGATCACTATAAACCAATGCAGATCTTTAGACGTCACAGATTTGATCAGTTTAGTGCACTCTCAAAGTATGCATCTTTACTTTGTGTTTGTGCTGCAGCTATTAAACTAACTGTATTTCTTTATATTAATTGCTGTGTTTCAGGTCAGTGGTTGCTGCTCTTAATTGTGGTTGTAGAGAGCAGGGGTGAGGACGGCTGCCCGGGCCACGTTGCCGTGTTTTAATGGGGAGATGCGGTATAATAGCTTTGACCTCTGACCTTTTGTGGTGACTATAGCTCATTACGCTGATCTGTGAGTGTCAGAGCGGCATCTGAGAGCGAGCGAGTGTGTGTGTGCGGTAAGGTGGGTCACAGGAGCGACGCTGCCAGCACCTCACCCCTCATCTGCAAATAAAATACAATCACACACACATACTAATTAAAAGTGGGAAGAAGGCCACTGTTTTCCACTGATTGTCAGTTGCATTTCTCCATGCATGGATAGTCCGGTGCGCGGTTCCAGGAAGTGGATTCAGAGAACACATTTTTTGCTCAGTTCTCGCACTTTCTCTCATTGTTTTAGTTCTGTGCGCGCGCACACACACCCTCATGACATCAGTCTTGAAACCTTTTTTGCAAGACTTTTATTCAGCAAGCATGCCTTTATATTCAAGTTTCCACAGAACTATTAACCTTCTTCAACACTGATAATAGTAAATGTTTGTGAATCATCAAATCATCATATCAGAATGATTTGGGAAGATCATGTGACACTGAAGACTGGAGTAAAATACAACTTTACTCACAGGAATAAATTACATTTTAAAACAT
>JAWRVZ010000309.1:470000-539743 GCA_037043235.1 Rhodeus uyekii
AGGTTTGTCAATTCGAGGTACTTTGTTAGGAAAACTAACAAATTCATTGTAGGAGGCAAGAAGCAATATAAGGTGTTCCAAAAAAAGAATAGCGACTAAACAAACAAGTGTGCTTGTTAGTTTCCTTACCTTGTCATTTATCTGGCATCATTACGGGATGTGATCTATTTGTTCCATCGGTAACATCATTATCTGCTGGACTTTAGAGGCCGAAGTGTTTGTGTAAAACCAGGCCATCCCACCAAAGTTCAACACGCTCTGAAGGAAAGCATATGTCTTCAATACAATGTGATCATTAGAAGTACCTCTGTACAGATCTGCTGCTCTTGACCTTCATCATGGAGTTAATTTAGGTTTATAAATTTGCTCGCGTGCCCTTTTGGTGGGGCAGTTTGAGTGAGGACATGCTGGTAATGAAGCCCTTCGTTTAATGCTAATGAAAACCACCTCTGGTGGAAAAAACAACAGAGAGGTTCTCGGACAAAACTCGGGAGCAACTCGGCCAAAACTCCTGAGAGGCCATGTTGTTTCCAAATTTTCTGAATAAATAAAGAGAAGTTTGACACCAAAATATGCCTTTGTACCCTAGCAATGAAAAAAAGAAGGGAAAGGGTAAAAAATGGTATTGTTATGGTTCCCTGGCTTTTCTTCTTCAGAGCTTATGGGACTCGGGATGCGGGATGCCCAGCGCAGGCTCTCTCTGCTGGGGGCGGCGCCCCAGGCCATCCCTCTTCTCCCTCTGGAGCTCAACTCGCTGGATCTTTGAACAGGGACGTGAAAACAATGCGCTGACCAGGTTTAGTATCACGTAGACTGGCTTTTGACTACCAGCATAAGGTCTGGCCCACATTGCAGCTTATTCCCACTTTTCTGCATTCTTCCTCTTCTCTAGCTTGCTTCCTAATCAGGTTGTCTAATGAACCTGGGATTGTATATTATGATTATTGCTGGCTCTGTATGACCATTTTTTTTCCTTGTATGTGAGAGTCTGCTAAAAACAAATCCAAACAGAAAGAGTCCGATCAGCATGTAAGGTAAACACAGAGATCATGTTTTTATGTGATTGGCAAATCTGAAACTAGTGGAATATATATAATGATATTTCCTGTTCTTGCTATTAAAGTGTACTCTCTTTACCCGCAGAAATAGTCCAGAAACCTGCAAAGAATTGGTATGTGTCTTCACTGATTTACATACAGATAAACTACAATTGTTTTTACTGGTACTTTGTTTCAATGTCACATTATAGTAAGTAGAATTTTATAGCAATCAATTAAAATATATAATATATTTGGAAATAATGTATTTTTATTTTAGAAAGGCATTTAAAGTGGCTAAAGAGTCTAAATGAGAACTTTTTGGAACATCGTACTTGATTGATTTGTTGCATTTGTCATTTCAAGTGTCACGGTTGTTGTAGGGATGCGGAAAGGCACAAATGCACAGGAGTAAACTGAAAACGACTTCAATAAAAACCTTAAACAAAAAACACTTTAAATTTGAAACAAAAAGTGCTTCTTGTACAAAATTTCAGAGGAAGACCGCAGAGTACACGGAGAAACACAAACTAACACTGACAAGTACCAACAGGGACTGAAGGAAACACAGGGTTTAAATACACAAGGTAAGAACGAGGGAATTAGACACAGCTGACAAGACAAACAATATGATTGATGATGAAAAACACTGGGATATCACTGGGAGGAAAGAGGAAGTAGACAGAGACACGACTGACATGTAACAACAAGCTACTTTTCATTATTTAAATTATTTAAATACAGTCTATTGCAAAAATATAACAGTCATAAAGTAATGTTTACATATATGACTTTTAAAAAATATTCTTTAAGTAAATAATGTCTGTGACTTCTGACTCCCAGAAACTGTATAAAGCCAACCAATCAGATTGAAGCTTAATGTTTTGAGAAAGCTTTATGGTTCATCAATTTGGTATTTTTCTGTGTGCAGTCTGTCACGGAGACTTGTAAAGATTTAATTAAAATTTAAAATTTAGATTTATATCACTAGGATGATGAAAAAATGCATGACCTATGTGAAATTATTTTAGGTGTGTATATGAATAGAAGTTATTCTGTGCTCTGGATTATGGTTCAAGTTTACAGTTCTAAGGACAAAACACTCTCTCTCTCTCTCTCTCTCTCACACTAACACACACACACACTCTCTCTCTCTCTCTCCCCCACCCCTACAAACTCGTCATCCCTAACAGTGCCAAAGTCTGCCAAGGTGCACAGAATCGATTTTGTGTTTCAGGTTTGCTGAAATTGATTTTCTTAGTTTCATAGATCATTCTCACCATCAACATTTTGGCATGAGTGTCTGTACTGAATGAGGATGGTCGGGTGAAACAGAGGAGAGTCTTTTTATAGTTCAAGAATGTAAATCATTTTTTAATGGTGCAGTAAGTTATTTATGTTTACTATCCTAACTATCCCACCCTGATCGGCAAACTGACTTTACATTAGGATATTTATTGTTATAAACCTTACAGAATTTTCTGAGGTAGAAGAAAATATTTGCTAAAATATCTGAAAACGAGACAATTTTGTGAATTCATCTTGTTTTTGTATTGTTTTTTTTTTTTACAATGTTAATAAATGTATCAAGTAAATGATTTATATGCAGACTTAAGTATCTGAGCGCAGTTTGAGACACTGTTGAGATCTTTGCTGAATCCTTTGAGGATACATGTGACTTTTCTCAGGAGAAACATCTGAAGCAGGGCTCAAGTCTCCATTTGCACTCCACTCAGTCTCATTGCTGTGTGCAGGAGGAGAAGCATTCATTTTAAAGGCATTCATTCACTCGTTCATTCATTCATTCATTCATTCATTCATTCATCAACACTAGATTAGTTACTATTAACCAGTTGCTTATTAGAATCTATATTATTAGCATTTTGGTTGTTTATAAGTACTTATAAAGCACATATCAATGCCTTATTTTACAAGACCATATTCCAGATCCCTTAACCCTAACCCATACCAAAACACTGCAACAACCGCCATATTATCAATTTGGTTTTCTGTTCTCTAATCTAAAGTGTTACCATTCATTAATTTATTCATGCATTCGTTCACTCTGGTAGAATAGCACAATTTTGCACTGTTGGGTTTCCTATAGGACTGGCCACCAAGAACCAGTTTTTTTCATATGTGTTCAACTGAAATATGATTTAATAAACTCAAAATAACACTTCTTTTGCAAATCTTGTGCAAAACAGGAGAAATAGTACAACAGGATATAATCAGTCCAACGGGATAAGTCCAATACCAAAAATAATGACAAAAACAGACAAAGACTGAAGGGAACATGGGGTAGATATACACAAGGGTGATGAGGCACAGGTGACAAGACTCGCGAGGTGATTGATGACGAGACACCGGGAGAAGATGGGAGGAACCAGGAAGAGAACAGAGACGCAACAATATGCTAAAGACAATTGTCTTTTTGGTAAAAAATATACATGAATGAAATGTCTTACCATATCTTTTTTTTTAGTTTAGTATCGTCGTTACCACCTCTGACAAGAGCGATTCCTCTTTGTAATTAATCCTTTTATTTGAAAACATCTTATGATTTGGTAACAGAACTGCATTTCTTTTTTCCAACTATTTATTCCTAAACTTAAAAGTACTACAAGTTCTTCAATGGAACTGTTTAGGAACCAAAATCGTTCAGTGCTTAATGATTCCCGTCTCTAGTTTACCCTTGTGCAGTGAAGGATCGCCTACTTACCTGTCAATCAAACACCAAAGCTGAGACAAGAGGCCTTGCTCTTAAAATCTGATCGCAAGTGATGCATCTGAGACACATGTGTCTAGCAGGTGTGAATGGTACTGCATTTTCTGCTGAGATGAATCATGTTATGAAAAGTAAAAGGGCTTTTGTTCTTTTCCCATCTATTTCTGCACAATTGTTCAAACTAAAAATAATGGAGGGCAAATAATTCCACATGAAAAGTAAATCATCTTCTCATTGTTTGCAGATTCATTCCCAGCAAGAACGCTGATATTTCAACCGGTCTGTCCGCCGGGATCGTTCCAATACGGGCAGCAAACGTGCATTCGGAGGTGAAGGCTGAAGTCTGAGTGCTGGAAATGTCACAGTGTGTAAAGCTCAGCTTCCTGTAGACCTGTCGTTCTTCCTGTCTTTCTCGCACACACACAGACATGATGGGCAGCAGACGGGGAGCTATTGATTTGACAAGTTATTAAAGAGGAACAGAGCAGGCAGACGCATCAAGGGCCTGACACTGACACACTCTCCTCCTCTCGCTCTCGCTCTCTTTTCCTCCCTGCATCCCGTCTCCTTTCACTCTTTGACATTCTTCTGCGAAACGCTCTCATCGTACAATGTTCGTCTGGATGCGTTTCTCAAACGCGTGTCTGTCTCTCTACGCAGAAACATGGACAGTTTCGCTTGTATTTTTGAATGTCACCTTTCCACCCGCAGCCTGAATGCTCTTTCTCCAAAATCACGGCGTCCTCGTGCGACACGAAGGGTGACAGTCGCTGATAGTCCGTATGGAAATGGCTTTCAAAGTAAAGAAAAGACAAACTAACCAAGAAGAGGCTGACACGGCCTCACGTGTGGCTACATGACAGCGTGTCAGTTACATGAGCCGCGTAACTCGCACACGTTCACACCATTGATGATTGATGCTGACCTTTGCTCACATCTCCTGTGTGTGAGTGTGTGCGCAGGGTTGTACTGTTGTAATGTGTTATCAGAGGAAAAGGTCAGCGCTGAGTTACTGAGAGATCGTCCATCTGTCGCTCTTTCTTTTCCTCCTCTGTCTCTCACCATGGGACTGTATCAAAGTTTGCAATCTGGGCACACACTGGCACCGCGGCTCTCTCCTGGTCTCCCCATGTCTCGCTCTGTCATTGCTCTGGAGATCTCAGTTATGTTTGAAGTATCAGCTTTGTCTCAGATGTTTCTCCTAGCGTTCCAGATTTAAAGACGCTCTATATAAAGACAGAACACTGCTGTCAATGTGGATAGCATGACTACACACTATCGGTCAGAAGTTTGGGAACATTAAGGCGTTTTAATGCTTTTGAAGTCAGTTTCTTCTGTTCACCAAAACCAGCATTTATTTGATACAAAAATAAGGAAAAACAGTGAGATATCTGTGTGCATACATTTTAAAGTGTCATTTATTCCTGTGATTAAAGCTGAATTTATTAGATGATAAATACAGTAAAACAGTGTAATATTATATCAGTGTAAAACAGCTGTTTTCTGTGTGAATATATAGTAAAGTGTCATTTATTCCTGTGATTAAAGCTGAATTTATTAGATGATAAATACAGTAAAACAGTGTAATATTATATCAGTGTTTTACACTGATATAATATTACACTTTTACTGTATTTATCATAAAACGGCTGTTTTTCTATGTCAATATATAGTAAAGTGTCATTTATTCCTGTGATTAAAGCTGAATTTATTAGATGATAAATGAGTTGGGTCAAAAGTAATCTAAAAGTAGTAATAGATTATATTACCTTAAATATGTAATGTAAGTAAGATACTAACTACATGTAATTTATTGTAAGTAATCTACCCAGCAATGTATATAATGAATATTACATTTTCTGAGTCAGAAGAAAAATAATTTCTAAATTATTTTATTCAAAATATTAATATTCTCTGAAAACAATTTTGCCTCTCAAGTAGATTTAACTTGCTTTTACAATGAGTTTGTTGTAAGTTCATTGTTCGTGGACTTTAGTCTTGGCAAATCTGAGCACAGTTTGAGACACTGTTGAGATCTCTGCTGAAGACCAAGAGGAGATCATGTGTCTTTTTCTCAAGTCGCCCTGTTTAATTGCTGTGTAATGAGAATCAAAAGCAGATCACGTTTGCTGATCTCTATATTTTCTGTCACTCTTTTTGCTAAATGAAGGTGATTATAGTTTTCTCTGAAAACATCCGTGTTGTTTTTGACATCATCAGTCCCTGCGTCCCAGAAAGAGCGTTTAACAATCAGCATGAAAAACAAACCTTTCGTCACTTTGAGTGCTGTGGTTTGTCATTGCTACATTCACTCACACGAGACTGTATGTTTACAACCTATTGGCCAAACCTTGAGAGCGTAATTTTGCCACATAAATCTTTGCTTTAAGCTTCGTGTTTGACCGGTAATGTCTTAAAATGCTGTTTAGTTAGGCTCATTTCATTGGTTTTGGAGCATTCAGTCAGGACATAATCACACACTCGTCCTGTCAGTCAGACTGTGCCGCTGGCGCTGTGGGGTTCGGTGACGGCGTCTGGCTCTGACACCGTTAGTGATGGCGTTAATTCTCCGCAGTAAAGCCGAGATGAGACCACAGGGCTGGTTTGCCACTGCTGTAACCCTGCCTGCCGCCCGCATGCCCGCTCTCTGGATCTAATATCCACTGACATGCAAACACTCTACATGCACAACAGTGAGAAAGAGGCCAGCTGTGCATTTAAATATGCAATGACCTAGATTAGCATTGCCCCGCCTCCATTTTTTATTGCCTATCAGTGCTCATTAGAGCAGGGCTGCTCACAATACGTGATGTTTAATATTGTAGCCATGTCACTCTATGGCCTGGTTACACAGACAGGGCTTGGATCGAGCCAGGATTAAGACTTCAATTAGGACATTTGTAGGTTTTTATAAACATATCTTTGAAAAACAACATTACTGGTGTGCATATTAAGATAGAACAATTGCACTGATGTATTTTAAGATAAGTTAGCACAAGTTGCTAGTTAAAACAGCTCAAACACTTTAATATGGGACTAGATTTAAGCCTCGTCTGAGTTATTAATAAAATAAATATGGGTTCACACCTCAGAATTTTGGCCATGATTTGGCCATCTGAGACAAATTTTGAAAATCCTAAAAGATGTGTTGGCCAAAATCTGAAGTCTTTCAAAACTTTCAATGACTGTTGCGATTAAATTTTACCTCTGATGAAATTAATGACGAATGTCAGGAAATTCGCTTCTTTTTTCCCCACACAGGGCCATTTAGGTTTGGATTTTGTTTTGCTTTAATAATAACTATAACAATTTTGTGTTAACTTGTGTCATCTTTGACTTATATTTAAATTTGTTTGATGATCTGAAAAATGCAAACAAAGTGTGTGACAAACATGCAAACAAAAACAAATCAGGAAAGGGCCAAACACTTTTTCACACCACTGCATTCATCTTTATAATATTGTCTATGAACTTCAGTTTTTGCAGTAGCTCTGTATATTTCTGCGACATCGCTGTTGAAGAGTAATTAACTTGTGAAGTGGATTTACTCTTTTTAGAGCTAACAAAAGTTATAATGAGCATTGTAATGTTTGAACCGGATGTCATAACAGATGTCAGTAGACTGGGAAGATTTTAAAATGAGCAGTTCATTCATAAATCCGTAAGATCTTAACTTCATGCTGTCTGGATACAGAACACAAGAACACTGAGAGAAGAAGAGATGCCATGATCAAAATGAACTCTAGAGATTGTTTTGTTTGCTAGCCATCATTTCAATCCCGCACGTTGAGCGAGCCATGCTCACACTGAACGAGTCCCGGACCGATGATGTGAAACTCCGGAATCTCTTCCGTCCGTTTTGACGACAACTGAGCTCCCACAAAAGTGTCTGACAAACAACAGTCATGTTATAAACATTGTGCACTTGGTTTAAGATATGCTTAGAGTGGTGCTTGCAACATCAAGGTCATGGGTTCGATTCTCAGGGAAAGCAAGAACTGATTAGAATGTCAATGTGTTTCTTTAATGCAATGCAAGTCGCTTGGGATAAAAGCATCTGATAAATGCAGAAATGTAAAGATATTGAGGGTCACATGTAAGATCAGCTTCTGAGAGCACAAACACTCTTGTGGTGGTGAAAAACTACTGTCATAATTTACTTAAGAATTAGTGCTGAAAAGGCGTAGACTGTACCGTTTTGTTTCTTCTTTCATGGTTATGCTTTCATGCCTTTTATTTTGTAATTTTGCCTTAAGTCATACTTCCTGTTTGCATGTGCTTCCCTTGCTCCTCTTGTTATCCTGACATGTGCTCACTTTCTTCTTCTTCTAATGATGTTTTATGACAGTTGGCAAACCCACTACTGGAGCACTACCGCCACCAACTGGACCGGAGTGTGGAGCACTAATAAGCATCTAAAAAATAAACTTAAATGTATTTACATTGTTTTATAAAAACACTTTTTCAAAAGGCATTGCATATTAATTGATTCAACTCTCAAGTTTCATGCTTCCTTGATGAGTTTTAACCATTCTTTTGCATATTTTGTACATTTTATTACATGTGCGCCCTTGGTCACGTGTCGTGAAACTTTGTTTGTGAAACCACTGTTTGGTGAGTCCATGTCTAGCCCAGGTTTATGGTCAAGTTATGTTCATATTCAAGTCTTAGGTTCTTTTGTGTTTGGAGCAAGTTTTGGATCACAGTGGACTGTCATTACATGGACACAGATGTTTTTGCAGCTGATCTTATTGCATTAGCGTTTGTAGGAGTTTCCCTTTCAGATGCAACATTTATGGATGGAGAGTATTTAAATAAATCATGCAAGGTGATTTACTAAGGTTTGAGCTAGTCAATTCTCTGGTATTTGTGCAATTATTTACCGCACAAAAAAGCATCTTAAATCAGATGTTAATTTACACTGTTTAGTAAACCTGAACTTGCTTTTGCAGAAGCATGTACAGTACCATCAACTAACAACTTTTGTACTTCTGGCTTTTTGGTCTAGAAAGGCTTACAGACAGTCAAGTGAAAAATGCTATAAAATGTTATTTACGTTTATTATTGTTATTTAAGACGAGGTTTGACCTCATGATGATAGTTTACCTGAATCTTTATATCAAGCGCTTGATTCTTTTTGGGGACTCTTAAGTGTAATTGTCTCATGTTTCCCTGTGACTTTTCGCAGCGCAGAGCTGGCATATTTCCTCTGACGTCAAGCGACTGTTATTGATCATTGAGATGAATGGGAATGATAGCAGTCAGCTCTTTCCAGGTACAACAGACCTCCTGTTTTACTCACATAGCCAGACTTTTGAGTAGCCATCATAAAAGTTGATCCATACTGCACTGTTTGCTAACTAATGATTGCCTACTTGGACAGGAAAACCCAGTTTGTTTTCAGTAAATTCAGTGTATTGATGTTTTCGGTCAGTTGTATTCATATGGCAGTAATGACACGTGTTGGTAAACATCATGTATTCACTTATACAGGCGTAGAGAACACTTTAGGCAATGATTACAGCTTGTGACAATGTTTATGATGTAAGGATACTATCTGACACGTTACTTCAAGGTTGGCTTCATCTGGCATTGTTTGTTTTGTTCTTGCATGTGGTTTAGGGGCGGATGATCTGACAAATATTCCACACTTGTCAACCTAAATAATAGTTTCTTTCATGTTGTACTGTGATCAGAGAGAGTACCGTATATTTACAGTCTTACTCTTTAACAACACACTACCTACAAATGAAAACACAGGGACAAATGCAGGAGGAGAGCTCATCCCGATTGGACTAATTGCTCACTTACAAAAGTGTAATTAATGCTCTGCAAATTGCCACACAGTTTAAAATGAGTGATAGCAGAATGATCCGTGGCTTTATTGCTTCAACCACCCGTCTATACTGCAGTAATTGCCCTCTCGGCTTTGTAAATGAAGGAGATGATTAAGTTAATTCCCCGAGCTGCATTGGCACATTACCAGTGAATACATTTACAGGGCCCGCTTTGGCTGAGAGCCTTAATTTGGTAAATTGAGGGGTTGATTCAAAAGGTTGAAATGATTTTCGGAGTAGCTCAGGGCTGCCTGTTTTCATTTGCACCTCCGTCGACTGTCCAACTACAATAAACAAGACACTGTTACGTAACAGGAGCCATGCTATTCCTACATATGCATCCTGCGGGAATCCCATGTAAGCCGAAAGAACGCTCATGGTCGTGTGGTAGATTGAAGGTAAATGCTTTCTGATGATCTGCCGCTTGAGGAATGATAAACAGCCGGAGCTTAATTTGAACAAGCTCTCTCTGTATGTAGGAGCTTGTCAAATCAGCAAACACTTTCTTGTGTGTAGTGTAAACCGCCTCCTTTCTTGCTCTCTCTTGTGTATCCGGAGTGTTTTGAAAGAATAAGCAAAATGGAGCCCGTGTGAACAAAGACTCATTCGCATAGCAACAAATCTGTTGACGGTGCAAGCTTGTCTTTTGCCGACAAAGGTTCTGATACTTTTTTTGATGATCCAGTGAAAAATGGGCCGCGGTGACAGCATCCGTCCCCACACACACTCCGTTCACACACGCCGTCCTTTTGACTCGTTCATAATTACAGTGAATTCAACTGGAAACACTAAAACCTCTTTGTGTCTTGTCCTGATGCCCATTTTCTATCTTTACCAAACAATGTGAATTGCGTGTTGTTGTTTTTGATTATTGTATTTTTATATGGTGTATAACTAGTTAATTGTCACTTTCTTTGTTCTGCATTGCTGCACTAAAGACGTTCACTTTCATTTTATTTCTTTGTAAATTTCATATACACAAATGCAAATTCGCAAATAACAAACCCAGTTTTACAACGCTTAAGAATGAAATGTGACATCAAAATCTAAAAATAACAAAGCCACCAAAGTAATTGAACTATGTTCCTCATTTGGCATTTTCATATAGATATGCGTGCATGTATGGATACATAAATAGATTTATATATATATATATAGTAATGTACCCTCTATTATAATTTCTTTTTCTCTTATTTTTATCGATCCTCTTTTTTTATTCCTTTTTGTATTTTCTGTTATACTAAAGCATGTAATGTTCCTCTGTTGTATTGTTATTTTTGTACATGCTATTTGTTGATAAAGCATATAAAAAAAATAAAGACGTTCACTCCTTGTAAGTCAAGTAAGCTTTGTCAAGTAAGTGAAGATGGTTAATTTTATTGCATGCATATCATGCAAGAGTGCAAACAAATATGCTTTCCTCTATGAGAAACAAGATATTTTGAAACACATTGGTAGCCAAACACTGGAATTTCATTATATAGACAAAAAAAAAAAAAACATTTCTCAAAAGATCTTTTGCATTTCACAGGATAAAGAACGTCACAGATTTTGCAACGACATCAAGGTGAGTAAATTATTCATTTTTTGGATGAAATAGCCCTTTAATAGCTGTTTTTGTTTAAGCGGTTGGTTTATTCATTCATTTCTTTGCTGTCTCTTAACCTCAGAGGAGTGTAATTTCTTACCATGATTATTACTGCTGTGTCTCTATTCATTACTAATTCTGCGACTTCCCAGAGTCTGAAGCACGTAAACACCCAATTAAAGTCTTGCTCGTTCCTCCGTTCCTTTTGTTTAAGTGTACATGTGATTAAAGCATTGTGTGCTTTGCTTCTAAAGCAGCGTCATATTAATATGCTGAGCAAACACATACGCTGTCCTGCGCTATTGTTCGTATTGTTGTGCATGCAGCAATTTTTTTATTGTACACACTAACAGCAGAGACTTTGCTGCAGTTTACACAGGCTGAGCACACAATAAAAGTGATTCAACAGTGGGGGAGCGTTTTACGGTTTGCAACATGAATCCAATGTGAGCAAAAGCGTAGTTTCACTTCAATAACTCATTTTGTGTTCACCTTCAGCGAGAAGGCAACATGAATGCAAAACACACTCTATTTACTTAGTTCATAATTCATAAAACAGTGGAAACCAGGATCCTGTCACAGATTGAGTTTGTTTTTGATGCATGTTTGTATTTCTGTTGGATTCATTCAGTTCATCATCGTCACCTGTGTCTTTTTTATCATCAATTATCTTGTTTGCTCCTTGTCCGTCCCGTCATTGACTATCAGCTTTCTTGTTTGTAGACGTTAGTTGTTAATCCTGTATCTTTTTCTGAGTCTATTATTAAAGCCTGTTCCTTTGTCATTCACAACAGTCAATGTGAAAGATACGTTTTATTTGTTGTTGAATAGAAACTTCAAAAGAACAGCATTTTTTCTGTTGAATAGAAAAATTATTATTTTTTTTTTTTTTTTTTTGAAGTTGTATCTAAAAGAAAGTATATGTGTTTATAAGTACATCATGCAATTTAAATTTAACTTTTCAGAAAAAGTACCAGGATACATGTACTTTGTTTGTGATGGTTTCAGTGCAAGGTCATTAAGATAATTATTACTGATGATTTGAATAGTCCTAGATACATTTATAGTACTAGTAATAGTACTTTTTTTGGTTAGTACTGCGCTACATCAGTTAGTAATGCATTTGCATTAATTGCATAAAAAAAAATTTATTTGCATTTTTTTAAAAAGTAAAAACGTGCAGCAAAAGCCATTTCGTGCTGATATAATGTTTGATTTTAGAGCAGAACAGGAGCCTCAGTCGGTGGGAACTTCCTCTACGGTACATGATGGTGCTGTGTGAAGGTCTGAAGAGTTTGTTCTAACATGCCACTTAGTCTTCTCAGTTATTTGGGACCAATATTGTGTGTGTGTGTGTGTGTTTTGGTATGCTGGTGAGGAGCTGGAGAAGGCTGGTAGGATGTAAGCAGCCTCAGAGGGCACAGGCCGGCTCGGAGGATACGGATGTGTCCAGTGACTGAGCTTAAAGCAGCTCATGCAAGACTTATCTAATCACACAGCCTGTCACACACACACACACACACACACACACACACACACACACACACACACACACACACACACACACTGAACTGCACTGAGGAAGGGCGACACAAGCACTTGAACAGTAAATGTGACTTATTGTGATCTATTGAAGGAGTTTGTAGACTATTAAAATGAAATTATGTAGTTTTAACTTTAAGAAGTTACTTCTATACCACATTTTATCAGTAGTAATTGAAAATGAAGATCCTGTCATTTACTCACTACAATGTCTTCAGTTAAACAACAACAAAACTAATCAGTAACTTAATATAGTGTTTAATAAATTTTCCCTTTTCTTTTTCTGCAAACAACTTTGGAGTCAATGACAGAATTGACAGAGTAAATTACAAAATATACTTTTTTGCCAGATCAATTCCTAAGAGTAGTTAGTTTTGCACTTGATCCCTTAAAATTGGTCACAGTAATGCAGTCTGCAGCAATAATTGCAATCTCTGAAATGTCTTACAAGCAATGTATGTGTTAAAATGAGTTGTAGTAATCTCATTCCTCAGCAAACACGAACACACACACACACCTTTCTGGTGTCTCGTTCAATTATGCCACCTGCTGTCTGGAGGAGACGGTAATTGAGCCCTGAGCATTTCCTGTATTTAAATCAGCAGGTGCTCCTGCTGCTCATAATGTCTGTCAGTATTACCCGTACATCACCAGAGCCGCGTTCTGATAGCAAACAGAAACATTTGTCATCTGTCAAACATTCGTGCGAGTATTTATGCCAGGAGATCTGTGATACTGCAGACATTTAAAAAGTGTGGCTGGTAGGTCTAGATGAAAATGTGGTACAGCCCTTACAGACCCGTACAGCAAATGCTGCTGATACTGACATCTGCTGTCGCAAGAGTCCAAGAAAATGTATATATAAAAATCATTCTGTCCATCTATAATAGAGTGTAGCAGTCAGGTTAGAAGTAACAATGGTAGTTCATTGATTTTTTTTTTTAATCTTTCAGAATAGATGTTTATATATACAATATGTGTGTATATGTATATCTATGTATATGTTTGTGTGTGTGTGTGTTATCGAGGGAAAACCGAATTCAAACCTAAAGGGCCATGACCTTTTTTCAGGAACATATGAGAAAGAAAGTACAGTAATACCTCGAGATACAGTCTCTTCCAAGATACGAGCAAGCCTTCAGGCAGATTTTTGCTTCTAGATACGAGTAAATATTCGAGTTATTCTGATGCCGACGCTTGTTCACTTCACGTGTTCACTGACTTCTGTACGCATCGCCCGCGAGTAGCTGATTTTCTCTCTATTTTGTGCATTATTCTTCATAATAGCGATGATTTTTAAGAAAGTGAGTAGTAAGGATGGTAGTGAGAAGAAGAAACGCATAATGACCATGGAAATGAAGCATGAAATTGTGAATAAATATGAGAGTGCCTGCGTGAGTCATCATAGTACGCACTTAACGCAGCACATCCACGAAATGTACCATCCTAAAGCAGGAGGATGTTATCAAGAATGTAAATCCTTCCAAGGGCATGACGATTATATCGAAGTTGTGTTCGAATATAAATGATGAGATGGAGAAGCTTCTGTTGTTGTGGATGGAGAAGCAGATGTCCCTCGACTGATATTTCGTTAAAAGGTGTACGCCAAGTGAAAGTGAGGGTAGTCAGGCGAAAAAAGGGAAGAAAAGTGATCAAAAGTAAAGAATACAAATCGAAAAAAATCAAAACAATGATAGAAAATAGAAAAGTAAAAAAAAATACGAAAGCTAAGTTCAGTAATGCTTAGTTCCTGCTATTCAAGCAAATTACAGTTTTTACTAAACTGCTAAAAACTTCTAAAGCTTTGAGACTGCAGCGAACCACCGTGAGAGCCATTATCCAAAAAATGGAGAAAACATGGAACTGTGGTGAACCTTCCCAGGAGTGACCGGCTGACCAATATCACCCCAAGACCACAGCGACGACTCATCCAAGAGTCACAAAAGACCCACAACAACAACATTCAAAGAACTGCAGAGTTCCAAGCAGAAAACCACTGCTGAGCAAGAAGAACATTAAAGCTTGTCTCATTTTTGCCAGAAAACATCTTGATGATCCCCAAGACTTTTGGGAAAATGCTCTGTGGACTGATAAAAAAAATCTATTTGGAAAGTGTTTGACCCATTACATCTGCCGTAAAATTAACCCCCCCATTTCAGAGAAAGAACGTCATACCAACAGTAAAATATGGTGGTGGTAGTGTGATGGTCTGGGGCTTCAGGAACTGGAAGACTTGCTTTGTAAAGGGAACCAAGAATTCTGCTAACAAAACATCCCGAAGGAGAATGTCCTGCCATCTGTTGGTTACTTCAGACCAACACACAACCTTCTGGTTGTGCAGAAGGACAATAATCCAAAACACACCAGCAAGTTTACCTCTGAATGGCTGAAGAAAGACAAAGTCCTGACCTGAATCCTATTGGGATGCTGCGGAATGACCTTAAAACCCTCCAATATGGCTGAATTACAACAGTTTTGCAAAGATGAGTCGGCCAAAATTCCTCTCCAACTGTAAAAGACTCATCGCAAGTTATCACAAATGCTTGATTGCAGTTGTTCGTGCTAAGAGTGTCCCAACCAGTTATTGGGTTCAGGCGGCAATCACTTTTTCACACAGGGCCAGGTATTCCAACGTTTATATACACACGTGTGTGTGTGTTTGTGTGTGTGTGTCCACATGTATATAAATGTTCTGTATCACAGGAGAAGAAAGTTTACACTTCACCAATGAAAACAGAATATCTAAAGTCACCATTGCTTATGGTTGCACTGAATCACTGAAGGTTAGAAGTGACTACATTGGACAATAAATGTATATTAAATGCATAGAATGTATTGTATTTAACTTATTTAATTATTGGAGGTTTGTGTAGTCATCTGATTCTGCATTTCACTGATTTTATTCGCTTTGAGGAATGTTTTTCTGTCCAAGTGAGATTAATAAATGCTCACATTTCGTCTAGAACTGCAATACAGTCATGTTCACACATACAGACTCCTGATTTGTCAATGTGAGGACAGGAGAGCTGCCGGTCAATAAATGAGGAAACAAAATAACTTATTAGAAAAAGTAACTCAGGTATTTGTCAAAGATAAAAGTAATGTGTTTCTTTACTAGTTACTTGCAAAATGTCATTGATTACGTGACTCAAGTTCATTGTAATGTGTTTCCCCCAACACTAAAACTGTAAAACCATAGGGTGTCCTTTCTTTTTCACATGAGTGTGTGTGTGTGTGCGTACAGTCATGCACACTTTAATAGTCCAGCACATTCATCTTAATTTCACATAATTCAAGCTCCTCGGCTACATTTTAGCCTCTTTCTTGTTATTTCTCATTATAACTGCACCACCTCACAATGTCTTTCTCATTAGTTGCATTTCAACAGCGGACAGATCGTCCCAAGTGTTTGAGCTGATGGAGCTCATCTTAACGAACATGTATTAGACTGTTCTACTTCTGAGGCTTTTATCATTCTTTTATATTGCTTAATGTTTCACGAGTAGGAGGGCTGGATGAATCAAATCCGTGTATCGATTGTAATTTGGTTAACTAAGCCGAGTCGGATGATTTGTTTTACCTTGATTGTAGTGAGTGAGTGAGTGTGCGTGTGTGTGCGCGAGTGTGTGTGTGCGTGTGTGTAACCCTGAATGCCTGCAAGCAGCACCCAGTTTCCTGAAGAGCAGGAAGGGAGAGCGACCTGATGCTGTTCATTAATAATTCACTGCAGGCAGCCTCTGACTCCCGCATGACTCTGTTCAGATTACAGCTCGCAGCCAGGACTCAAGGTTAGTGCTAATGATAGGATGACGGCCAACAATAGCCCCGGATTGGCCTTCCCACAGGTTGTGGGTGGAAGAGAGGCTTTGCTTGTTGTTTTATTCTCACAAAAATGGCCACATTGCTCAGTTTTAGTATTATCTGCACGTAATTTCAATGCAATAACTCCGGTTTTTTGAAGTGCAATGTTAAATGAAAGCAAAGTTCTTTGTTTCTGTTCACACCCGGTGTTAAGATGTGTTTTGGTCGATCGTATCACAAGTATAGATGAGGGAGGCACACGGGGGAGACTGGGGTAAGATGAGTCATTTTGTACCTATGTGGTCTTCAAAATGAGGGAGTGTGTGTGTGTTTGTGTATGTATATGTCACCTTTTTACATGTATGAATGATTTTTTTTTAAATATATATAAGTACATATATCACTGACACACCAACTCAAACACTCACTGACTCACTCACTTACTCACACTGATGCACACACACTCACTCACTCACTGACCCTCACTCACTTTCTGACACACACACTCACCCACTGACACACACTTACTCACTGACACACTCTGACGCATACACACACTCACTCATTCACTCAATGACACACTCTAACGCATGCACACACACATTCACTCACTCACTCAATGACACACTCTGACGCATGCACACACACACACACACATTCACTCACTCACTCACTCAATGACACACTCTGACGCATGCACACACACACACACACACACACACACACACATTCACTCACTCACTCACTGACACACTCTGACGCATGCACACACACACACACACACACATTCACTCACTCACTCAATGACACACTCAGACGCATGCACACACACACACACACACACACATTCACTCACTCACTCAATGACACACTCTGACGCATGCACACACACTCACTCACTCACTGACACACTCTGACGCATGCACACACACACACACACACACACATTCACTCACTCACTCAATGACACACTCAGACGCATGCACACACACACACACACACACACACACATTCACTCACTCACTCAATGACACACTCAGACGCATGCACACACACACACACACACACACACATTCACTCACTCACTCACTCAATGACACACTCAGACGCATGCACACACACACACACACACACACATTCACTCACTCACTCACTCAATGACACACTCAGACGCATGCACACACACACACACACACACACACACATTCACTCACTCACTCACTCAATGACACACTCTGACGCATACACACACACATTTACTCACTCACTCAATGACACACTCTGACGCATGCACACACACACACACACATTCACTCACTCACTCAATGACACACTCTGACGCATGCACACACACATTCACTCACTCACTGACTGATACACTCACTCACTGACACACACTCACTAATAATTACTCTGACACACACTCACTCACTGACACCCTGACACACACACACTGATACACCTATCCTGTTCACATCAAGAATGATAACTATATTAGTGACCACATCAGCACAAGAAAGGCTTTTCTTTTATTAAACATCTCAGACACCAATAGCTTAATGCAGTGCACTCTCAGCTCGCTGAAACACACTTTACTGTAACTCAGGCTTGTTAAAGTGCAATGCTAAATGAATGCAAAGGTCTAAGAGATCAAATATTGAATTTGAGCTGCTCAATTGGTGCGGAAAAGAAGAAATAAAACGCCCTTTCTCTCAAATAATTTACCCTGATGACTTTTTCACCGCATTAGCATTTCTTCAGCAGAGGGTTCTGGAGATGCAGAGCGAGTAGAGGGCCGTCATGTGTGCGTGTCAGCAGCGGGTCGGTGCTGTGATCGTCCCACTGAGGGTGTGGAGGTTTTGGCAGTTCTAGAGCCGCGGTGCCAAAGCCCGAGGCCACCTTCCATCTCGCACAACATGACTTTCATGCTCGACTTGAGCTTCACACGTATTGTAACCCAAACCATCAAAAAAAGGATGGAGAGGAGTGCAAAAAGAGACTGAGAGAGGCCTGACCTACAGCTAAACTTGGCAAGATCAGCCATGTGTTGCGTATGGAGAAGGATATAGCACATCTGTCAGCTCGGAGTTAAAGATCTTGTCGTAAGCCCCTCTCTCTCAAGCGCTCTGTGTTAATGCATCTAGAATATATCTCGCCAGATCAAAACCTCACTGCCTATGGCTCTGCTTATGCTATAGGCTCTCGGGCTACACGGCTTGAGTTTCCCCGGCTTAACGGGTAACCTTGACTTGGCCCAGTTTCAGGCAAGTCTGAGGGGAAACGTAGAGGAGTTCTGCCTCTTTAGGCTGAATTGCTAATGTGAATAATGCAGTCTTAGTGCGACTTACACCTTCACTGTGTTTGAGGATCAACTTTAAACACCTTTGCAGTGAGAGGAATCCCAAAGAAAACTCATAATGATGCAAGAATATTGATTCAAGAAGAAATATATATGTAACATGTAACATGTAAATGTAACATTTACAAAAAAAAAAATATTTTTTTATTTATTGCATTTACAGTTTAGGCCTAGGAAATCAAGCAACATCCTGGATAAACACAGTCAATGCAATGCAAAATGTACATGCAACAATTTAATACTAATAGAAAACTTTGAATATTTGTGACTCAGGTCTTAGGGTCATGTTATAGATTCTGTTTTAAAATTTAGGAAGATAATTAATTCATTAATTCAAGATTACTCATTCTCGTCTAGCATGTCTGAATGACTTGAAATTGAAGATTTCCTGCATCTAAATGAATGCAAAACCAAGATTGTGTTTGTACCACCTATTGTGTGTAGTTCACCATTTATTTGGGGCCTTTATGTATTTATGGTATATGATGACTCCCTAAAATTTGACAAAAAAATGAACGTTTGTCACAGTTGTCGTGTCGTGTCTGTCACATCCAGGTCCCTTTATGTATCTTCCAGGTCCTGCATGCTCCTGTTTGTCTAATCACTCCCTAAAGTCTTGTCAGCTGTTTCCCAATTGCCCCGTGTGTATTTATACCCTCCTGTGTTCCCTTGTCTTTGTTAGATGTTAACGTTATGTTGGATGTTGTTTTCCGAGTGTGTGGATGCCGCTCCGTGTCTCTGTGTTTTCCGAGTTTCACACAAAGAGTGCCGTTTTTGGTTCTTAATAAAGTATTTTCAGTTGGATCCCACATCTCGCCGTCTCTCCGCATCGCACACCAGCATCGCTTATTGCAACAACGTTGCTATACGATCAGGCTTCTTTCAGTCAAGAACTTTGGCAAAAGTCAAGCCCTTTTTTGTCATTTTATGATTTCAAGAGAGTGACGCAGACGTTTGTCTCTTCACATTTGGACTACCGTAAATGTATGTAAGGATTTGTAAGTCAACATTAAAACGATTGCAAATTGCTGTAGCGAACTTGTCAATTGGTTCTTGAAAGTGACACCACATTAATCCAATTCTGTTTTCTTTACTTTAGTTTCCAATCCGTTATAGGACTTTTTCTCTTTAAATGTTATTGCAAAGCCTTATTTCTCACATTTGTCACAGTTATACTCACCATTGAGATCCCTTGAATCTCCTGACTGTCCTGAGGTCTGGATGTAAACTTTATGTAATCGGGTATCCACACTGCTCTCTTTTAAATCTCTCTTAAAAACGTATCTTTTTTCCTGGCTCTTTGTCCAACAATACCTGCTTATATGTTAGTAGTTGTGTGTTTTATAATATTGGTGTGTTTGCTCTTATAGAATTGTAGTTTAAGTTTAAGAATTGTACAGCACATTGGTCAACTACCCATTGTTTTTAATTGTGCTTTATAGATAAATTGCCTTGCCTTACACATAACATCTCATCTCTCTTTATTATACATGTTTTGGCTAGTTTGATTAAGCTTTCAGATGCCAATGGTCTAGTGAAAGTCTCTCGTTTTGTCATGTTTTAATCCATTCTGCAGATTTTCCCCCATCCTAACTGGATGCAACAACTGCTTGTGCATTTTCTTCACAGAAAGCATCTATGTACTTGTAAGTACTTTAAATTAGTTTAAGCTACATTTGCATTAAATGCACATTTACTTTAAATGCATGTTTCGTTCATTTGTGCACATTACTCGCGTTCATCTGTGGTTTAGAAACATGCACTGGACGTACATCTTGGCATCTCGCATTCTGAAGATACATTAACCGTATAGTTAAAATAAGTGTTGTACTCCAGTGCTGTATACCCATTCTGTGTGAGCAACTCTTGATATGAACATCAGTGCTGATTGACAGAATGCAATAGATGAATTATTAAAATATTAGGTTAAAAAAATTCCTTTAAAAGAAAAAAGTTTCTCTCATTGCTAACTGACCTCTAAACACACCATATGATTCATTTTCACGGTGTATTTCCTATTGAGTGATGCCTTATAAAAGTATTTCTGAAGATCTTTCTGGAATAGAGTATCTGTTACTTAAATGCATCCTGAGCCCTGAGATTTGTAAATCTCAACATCGTTGTAAAGCACTTTCCAGCACATGCAGAATCGAACATTGCACTAAACGCAGCCTACATACTAACTCTGCTGGACGTTTATGTTAACAGACACTGTGTGTATCGTTGCATTTAAATGGCTCTCGTGAGTGGCAGCTTCTGACTGTAAGTATTGCACACCAAAAAGAAAAAGAAAAGAGGTTATCATGTCAGCAATGGATGAAAGGGAAGCCATGTACATTCCTTTAAAATTTGATGTCAGATTTATAGACTTCAATGCTTTTCTTTCATGTATTAATAAGCCTGTGAACATCTGAACATCAGATATTAAGCTCATTATGAATAAGTCTGCTTGTGCTAATGTGATCTAGACCTCTGCTTTTCATCTAAGAGCCTAACAGGAATACTTATTTCAGATAACATTTTCACACGTGTATCTATCTTTTTATCATTTGTCTGTCTATCTATCCATCTATCTATACATCCATCCATCCATCCATCAATCCATCCATCTATCATAAAAATGTTATGTCTAGATTACATTATACTTATATATGTATAATCAAATTTTATATGTATAATTTAAATAAATAAAAATCTGTATCAGTTTATATATCTGAATATATTGATTTATTAATGTTGCTAGTGTACATTTTTGTAAATTAATTTAAAAAATTTATTAATTTTTTTTTAATTCAAAAAATCTATACGTTCCTTGGAGACATTCCTCCGAGATTTTGGTCCTTTTTGTCATGACATCATCACCCAGTTGTTGCAGATTTGTCGGCTGCACATCCATGATGTGAATATCCTTTCACTTTCTTTCCTGTAGCTCAGACAGTAGAGCATTGGTGCTTGCAACGCCAAGGTTATGGGTTTGATCCCAGGGAAAGCAAGACCTTATTCAATGTGTTTCTTGAATGCAATATAAGTCGCTTTGGATAAAAGCGTCTGCCAAATGCATAAATGTAATGTAATATCCCAAAGCTGCTCTATTGAATGGAGATCTGGAGACTGTGGAGGCCGTTTGAGTTTAGTGAACTTACTGTCATGCTTACGAAACCAGTTTGAGAGGATCTGATCTTTGTGACGTGTGTGTTATCCTGTGGGAAGTTTCCATCAGAAGATGATACACTGGTCATAAAGGAATGGACACGATCAGCAACAATAATCAGGTCGGCTGTGGCCTTTAAATGATTCTCGATTGGTATTAAGGGGCTCAAAGTGTGCCAAGAAAATATATAACACACCATTACACCACCAGCAGCCTGAACAGCTGATACGAGACAGGATGATCCATGCTTTCATATGGATCATGCCAAATTCTGACCCGACCATCTGAACGTTACAGACTCATGCGAGCAGGAAAGGTTCTTCCAATCTTCTATGGTCCAGGTTTGGTGTCCAGTGTGAATTGTAGCCTCAGTTTCTGTTCTCACTGACCGGAGCGTCAGCGGTGCGTCGTCTGCTTCAAGGTTGGACGTGTTGGTCGTTCACAGATGCTCTTCTGCAGACCTCGCTTGAGACGAGAGCTTCTTTGAGTTACTGTTGTCTTTCTCTCCGTCTGATCGATCTCCTCTGACCTCTGGCATCAACAAGGCATTTTCACCCGCTGCATATTTTCTCTTCTTCAGATCATTCTCTGTAAACCCTAGAGATGCTTGTGTGAATCCTAGTAGATCAGCGGTTTCTGAAACACTCAGACCAGCCGTTACTGAAATCACCTGATGCTCAGCTTGAACTTCAGCAGATCATCTTGATCACGTCTACATGACTAAATGCATTGAGCTGCTTCCATGTGATTGGCTGATTAGATATTTGCATTAACGAGCAGTTGAACAGGGATACATAATAAAGTATCGTCTCTCTGCACCCGCTCTGAAATTAATCATTAATACTTCACACCTGAGCACGTGAAAACCAGGTTTTGTGTCAAACTGCGTCTCTCATGTCTTGTGACGTCCAACGTTAGAACATGCAGAAGTGCAGATGACATGAGAGCTGCAACAAAGAGCAAGATTCTCCATGTCTAAATGCATTGAGTTGCTGCCTTGTGATTGGCTGATTGCATTAACATTGTGTTAAAGTGGGCAGTTAGTGTACACCATGTGGTTTCTGCAGTTCAAAGACTGTTCGCCCATGCAGCCACTGCTGATTGTAGTATTACAGGTGCATATCTTTCAGTTTAATTTCCTACGCAGGTCCCAGAATCCACCGTTTCTCTTGGGTCTGAAGACATTAAAAAGCGATCTGCGTATAACAACACTGTAACATGCAGACATGAAACGGTAACACAAGAGCATGATGGGAATTGCTACAAAGACTCTACATGTTTCATTCAAATCAACACAACCACGCCGTTCCTCTCGAGACGGATGTACATCACACACACCCGGCAGATTGGGATGTGTTTTTATACAAATATCTCACCGCAGAAGAGATGTGAGCGGAGCCGGGAGCGATTATCTGACATCAGCCTTCATGAATCTCTTTAATATCTCAATAGTTTCTCCTGCACAGCAGCAATGAGATTAAATTCAAAACAAACTGAGACTTTTCTTTAAATACATATATACATATATATATATCTACACACACAAATAATGTCCATTATATATATACACACTCACCTAAAGGATTATTAGGAACACTCACTAATACTGTGTTTGACCCCTTTTCGCCTTCAGAACTAACTCAGTTCATCGTGGCAATGATTCAACAAGGTGCTGAAAGCATTCTTTAGAAATGTTGGCCATATTAATAGGAGCATCTTGCAGTTGATGGAGATTTGTGGGATGCACATCCAGGACACGAAGCTCCCGCTCCACCACATCCCAAAGATGCTCTATTGGGTTGAGACCTGGTGACTGTGGGGCCATTTTAGTGCAGTGAACTCATTGTCATGTTCAAGAAACCAATTTGAAATGATTCGAGCTTTGTGACATGGTGCATTATCCTGCTGGAAGCAGCATCAGAGGATGGGTACATGGTGGTCATAAAGGGATGGACATGGTCAGAAACAATGCTCAGGTAGGCTGTGGCATTTAAACGATGCCCAATTGGCACTAAGGGGCCTAAAGTGTGCAAAGAAAACATCCCCACACCATTACACCACCACCACCAGCCTGCACAGTGGTAACAAGACATGATGGATCCATGTTTCATTCTGTTTACACCATATTCTGACTCTACCATCTGGCAACTACAAGCATGCCACGCTCAAAACTACTGAAATCACCTTTCTTTCCCATTCTGACATTCAGTTTTGAGTTCAGGAGATTATCTTGACCAGGACCAACCCCTAAATGCATTGAAGCAACTGCCATGTGATTGGTTGCATGGATAATTGCGTTAATGAGAAATTGAACAGGTGTTCCTAATAATCCTTTAGGTGAGTGTATACACACAGTCTGTATGTTTGTGTTTCAACATATGTACATAGATGCCTCATTAGCTGTTGTGTCAGTCTTCAGCCGTAGTTAGATGCATCTGTATCTATATCTGTAATAGACTTCAGGAGATGATTTTACTAATCTAACAGAAGACTAAGGCATCAGCTAGCACAATTTAAAAAAGTTTCCAAAAAACCTGCAATATTAAGCTACACATATATATAAAAATACAAATCAACACTTTATCCCATTTCTTCAGGGATTGAAATCTAGGCGGTTTCACGACCAGAAGCTGTGCAATGTTGTGGCATCAAGATGGCAGTGGCGGGTGAATCAGCATCCATGGTTGCATATCTATGGCTGAAACCATCAGCACAGCACAAAGTCTACGAGAAGGAGCGTCATTCAGTCAGAAAACAGTCAAGTTTTCCTGCTTTTGTTTTTTTGCACCTCCTCCGCGGTCATGGCTGGGGTTGGCGGGTGTGAATGTTCAGATGCCTCTGTCTTCATTTCCATTTCCACAGTTGTCTTCTTTCATCATGGACCCAGTAGCCATTTACCTCCAAACATCACTTGAGTTTTCCCAGAGGAGCTCCGTCACAGGACCACAGAGCCTCGCTTTGATCATCACAAAGACCCCAGAGTCTCTCAGGGGGACAGGTCTCTCTTTCTCTCTTTCTTCAAATCTCTTGTTTTCCCCTGAGAAACGCTCATCTCGAAGGACAAAAAGGGCCGCGGTGGTGAACAGTGAGGCGAGGCAGAAGCAATTTCTCCCAAGTAACAAACCAGGCAGTTCTTCCCGTCTCTTCATCACACTTTAGGTAAACTGAGAGAATTTGTATATCTTCAACATCATACACTTGTATATTGTTCCAACTAGTCAAGGCCTTTTGCACCCAAAACAATCACATTTATACATGTCACATAGTTGACTTTCTGACCGTTTGATGCCATTGACATGGGCGTTGTGTGTTAATGCATTCATGTGTCAGAATATTGATGGACGTTTAGAACAAGCGTTTTGGTGGCTTAGTTTCAAAAGATGGAGGTTTTGGACTGTTTTCTTGTTATTTTATGATATGTTATTTATTAATGTTTTTGAAAGAAGTCTTCTGCTCACCAAGCTTAAAATAGTACATAAAAACTGTCAAAATTGTGAAATATTATTACAATTTAAAACAGTTTTTTATGTGAAAATATATATAAATATATATATATATATATTAAAGTGTCATTTATTCCTGTGATTAAATCTGAATTTATTAGATGACACAGTAAAACAGTGTAATATTATATCAGTGTAAAACAGCTGTTTTCTATGTGAATATATAGTAAAGTGTCATTTATTCCTGTGATTAAATCTGAATTTATTAGATGATAAACACAGTAAAACAGTGTAATATTATATCAGTGTGAAACAGCTGTTTTCTATGTGAATATATAGTAAAGTGTCATTTATTCCTGTGATTAAATCTGAATTTATTAGATGATAAATACAGTAAAACAGTGTAATATTATATCAGTGTAAAAACAGCTGTTTTCTATGTGAATATATAGTAAAGTGTCATTTATTCCTGTGATTAAATCTGAATTTATTAGATGATAAACACAGTAAAACAGTGTAATATTATATCAGTGTAAAACAGCTGTTTTCTATGTGAATATATAGTAAAGTGTCATTTATTCCTGTGATTAAAGCTGAATTTATTAGATGATAAATACAGTAAAACAGTGTAATATTATATCAGTGTAAAACAGCTGTTTTCTATGTGAATATATAGTAAAGTGTCATTTATTACTGTGATTAAAGCTGAATTTATTAGATGATAAATACAGTAAAACAGTGTAATATTATATCAGTGTAAAACAGCTGTTTTCTATGTGAATATATAGTAAAGTGTCATTTATTCCTGTGATTAAAGATGTATTTTCAGCATCATTACTCCAGTCTTCAGTGTCACATGATCCTTCAGAAATCATTCTAATATGAGGATTTGATGCTCAAAAAATATTTGATTATTATCAGTGTTGAAAACATTTGTGCTGCTTCATGTTTTACATGCTGAATTCTATTTTTCAGGATTCTTTGATGAATAGAAAGCTCAAAAGAACAGAATTTATTTGAAATGTAAATCTTTTTAATGTGTTCACAGATGCTTTTGAGTAATTTAAAGCATGATTATTAATCTTACTGACCTTTTTATGTACACAAAGAATGAAAATTTCACAAATTCCCCTTTATTTCATTAGTCCGTGCAGAGCTGTCAGCTGTTAACGCTCTCAAGGCCTTCCGATGGTAATCAACATTAATTTCACACTGAATGAGCGTGGAATTGTTACCAAACTACAAATCCAATTTGTCCAGTATAATCAGTCCATGTAGTCTCCTAATTGTCATGCGTTTAGTGTTTCCTCTAATCAGTAATTGACTGACAATAGAATATCGGTCTCACCATTTCAGTTGTGATCAGGGGATTGTGCTAAACTTGTTATTGAGTGTTTACACTCCTTTGAATCTAAATATCCCTTAATGCTGACAGATATTGTTATGGGTTTGATGACAGATTATTTCTTAATTTTAGTGAAGACTTTCCCTTTCTCTAGCTGTGTTCACAAGGCTCAGTTTTGTATACAACAGAACAGAAAAAATCCCATAGAATCTGATTTATAATTCCGATATATTGAATAATGTTTTGTACTACTCCTGTCATTGGTTACATTCTTTGTTTACCCATGCAGTGAATTACAGTAATTTTTTGATGCACGATAAATTGTATTACGCATGAAATTAGGGATGCACGATATATCGTTATCGACCGATGTACAGTAATACCTTGAGATACGAGCATTTTGACATACGAGTATTCCGAGATAATTTTTGCTTTGAGATCCGAGTGAATATTTGAGAGCAGCTTCCAGACGCTAGAGGTGTTCAGCACTCGCAGCAGCTCAAGCTCCTCATTTATGGGTAATTGCATATGATCTCCACTAGAGGCAGCTTGGTTTTACAGCGGGGGTTACCGGGGGCAACGAGTGATTCACCAGTATTAAGCTGGGAGCAGCACGAGTTATGAGTGTTCAATAATAATAAATATGAGCTTCTGAGTCTCTCCAACACACAACACGGGAAGAAACACTACACTTCCATATTGTATTTGCGTTATTTCTTATGGGGGAAATAATTTGAGATAAGAGCAACTTGAGTTATGACCTCAGTCCTAGAACGGAACTGTTCCTGAAATGTTCGTTTTAATGTTATCGGCCCAATAAGAAAAAAAAGCCAATATATTAAAGGCGATAAATAATGGATTGTTACTGTCAGCTGAGACTCTTCAGATGTACACTGTTCATCATGATGGGTTTGCTTGAAATATGACTGAAATTACTTCAAAAAGGAAAATACTGTCATATCTGTCATAGCGACAACATAAAATCGTAATAAGAACATCATAAAAGTGTTTGGGACATGGCTTTTAATGGACTTTTATTTTGTAATCCGGCTCTCAAAAATTATATATACATTTTAATTTAGGTTTATCAAACAATATATTGATTATCGGGTTTCAAATATAAAATTTTCGGTATCGGCTAAAATGTTCATATCGGTGCATCCCAGGAAACTGTTGGGTTATGTTTTATTACAGTATATTGATTTGATTTGATAATTTGATTGGTTCATCCCTAAAACGATATCTGCCGATATGAGAAGCTTTTCTAGTTTCATATTATAGCAAACATTGCCAAAGAACTTAAAAAGAAAGGTAAACCTCACTGATTTGAGCTGAAAATCATAACTGGGCCCTTTAGCTTCCAGTGTTTCTCTCTCTCTCTTTGACATGAAGTCTGTGCAGACAGGATGGATCTCACTGCTAAACTTTGCGATATATAATAATAGCTTGTGAAGAAAACAGTGAAAGGGCGGATGTGTGTCTTCTAGGATCATTATGTCCCATTACGTCTCTCAGGGCTGCTCACCGCCGCAGCAGCTTTCGCCTTCAGCTGTATTTCAAGGTGGAAAAAAGGAACGCTCTCCTTTATGAGAATAATTTATCACTATTAGAACAGTGCCTCTCCAGAAAACAGGCTCAAACGCTTTTCCAAAAGAATTATGTATCAGAAATTAAGAATGCAGTGGTTTGCCAGAGCGCTCCGGCCCGTGGGGAACCATTTACGGCCCTCGAAAGAACCCACGCTGCCAGGACGGCGTAATAAAACATTTGTGCTTCTAAGCCGCTCAGAACAGCTCTCGTTTTCCTTCCTGTCAGCGAGAAACGCGGTATAAACACAGCCGTGTGTGTGTGTGTGTGCGTCGGCCGTAAATGCTTTCATAATTCATATCGGTGCAACTGGAAGTCGAGTAAGTTGTTCTAGAGATCTTCAGCTTTGCGTGGCTAATATATCGCTGGCCCGCAGGTACATTTGTTTAGTTAATAGCTTGATGTTGGAATCAGTGGATCATAAATGTATATCTTTATTTGGAGGGCTCTTACACATATACGCCATAGTTTTATATTTCCGTCATGTTACTGAAAGTATAGTTCATGAAAGGGATAGTTAAAAAAATCTTTCATGTACTCACCCTCAAGTCTTTCCAAACCTGTATGGATATTTTAGTAGTTGGTAACTCAACAGTTTTGTTTCCCATTGACTTCCATTGTGTGTGTGTGTGTGTGTGTGTGTGTGTGTGTGTGTGTGTGTGTGTGTGTGTGTGTGTGTGTGTGTGTGTGTGTGTGTGTGTGTGTGTGTGTGTGTGTGTGTGTGTGTGTGTGTGTGTGTATTTTAAGTGGAAACTGAAACTGTTTGGTTGCTAACATTCTTAATTCTTATTTTATTTTATGTTCCACAGAACAAAGATGCTCATACTTGTTTGGAACAACGTGATTATTTTTATTATACATGATTATTAAATAATTTTTGGATGGACTACACGGCAAAACATTTCTTAACCGACTTGATTAAAGATATTAAGTCTTGGCTTTTGAAACATGCATGAAGAAGTTTAGGCTCAAGACACGAACAAATATTGGCAAATAGGGTAAAATGATCTTGTTCCCTTTCTTGTTTTAAGTTTAAACTCACCACATTTCAGAAAACGGCTGAAATGTCATTAGTCATTTTGTTGACATTAGATTGCTTAGATATTTGTACTTAAAGACAAGACAAAAATACTAAAAAAGGGAAAACATTGTTTATGGTCAATTTGGCATTGTATTAAATGAAACTGAAGATTGTAATGCAGTATGTTTGCAAAACTGTGTAAATATTGATTGTTTCTTTTATATTTTTTGTTTTACCCCAACATTTAGCATAACATCAAATGGAAAAAGTGATTCCAACAATATTGTTATATTTGTGACGTGAACTCCCCAATTCACAGAGAACTAGAACGATTGTTATAACTTTTATAGTTATTGTCCTTTGGTTTGAACGGGCCTTCAGTGTTTGTTAATGATTTGAACCACATCATAACCCTAAGAGCCGTCTTAAACTTTGGCAAGTAACTTGTCCTTTCTCCATAAAATGAGAAATATGCTTTTGTTTGCATTCCATGCAGGTTTTATGAGGTTTTGCACTGGTGAGTGGTAATGTTGGTGGAAATCCCCCTCTGTAGTGCACTAGATGAACTGCTGTAATCGGTCTGCAGGACTAGATGGTGGTGGATTCAAAGGAATGTACGTTTTTTGGAAGATAAACAAAATCAAAGTGTGTTTTGTGTGAATGGCCCTTACTCTGTTTGTCTTGCAAACGACCTGACTCTATGATATTATTCCCAAAATATTCCCAAACCAAGGATGTTAACTTTTCAGCGCCGTCTTCTATATGGCAACGATAAACCCGCTCTGTTCTGTTCTCATGTGGCGATAGATTTACGTGCACTGCATTCATTTTACATTCATGGAGCGACTTGCATTGCATTCAAGAAACACACTGACATTCTAATCAGTTCTTGCTTTCCCTGGGAATCGAACCCGTGACCTTAGCGTTGCAAGCGCTGCTCTCTGCTGTTTGAGCAACATTCAGGTTAACTTGGTTAAAAATCACAGGCAATCCTATAAAATCATTACAAAACCCTTTGTACGATATGGATCTAATGAAGAATAAAATGTCATCAGCATGCGCTAGTGGTGAACGAATAGAGCAAGATTGCACTTTGTAATTGTGTTTTTTATGTGCGCTGAAAAAAAAGAGGAGGTAGCGAGAGAAGATAATATGGACGCATCATGGCTATTTTGCATGCGTGTCATGCAACTGTGGAAAGTAGATTTAAGTTTTAGCGCTATGTTGCATTGGTCAATACGGCATTTCATGTTGAAATGTTTGGCTAGTCAGTAGACGTAGGTCATAGAAGAAAACACACTGGGAAATAATGCTACATTTCTGAAATTATCGTAGGCTGTCTTTGGTTGCAAGACTCTGAGTTTGAACGCTCTCGTTTTATGACAAAGAAATCATCACGAGTTTATCATGGTCACACATTGTTAGTGCTAAAGGGATGCTAGAACGTTTTGGGTGCTTGCCAGGATGTTGCTATGTGGTCGCTTGGATGTTGTGGATGGTTGCTAGGTGGTTTCTTATCCTTTTGCATGAAAGGAGTCCTGCGCTCTTGCATGACCTGCAAATGTGGCTCAGGTTCCTCCTTCAACGTGCACCTGTTTGATTCGTTTTTACCTGCTTCACGGTCCAACAGGTGAAAACGGTGCATCTGATGATTTAGTAAAGTAGCAGCACACTCTGCACAACAGCGCATGAGATTTGAGGGATCATTCAGATGCGGCGGGCCGACGCTGTTAATGGTATGAGCTTGGCTTAACAAACACTACTAATTGTTGCATTGGGTCGGAAGCATTTAGTGGCGCTGAAGTGGTCACATACCCAAACACAAATCCTCAAAGCCTGTTTGGATTTCTTTGCATAAAGGACGGCTTGAAGTCACGCTTCTGTTTACAAACAGAAACGTCTCTGAATAGCAAACGGACACACCTGGACGTCTTCGAAGGACATCCTCCCCGGTAAACGAATGCACAAATCCTCCTCATTGTGTTTTTGCTACATTTCTGATGCTAAATTCACAAGGGAAAGGAGTTAGAAAGAAAGTCTGGCCTCAATAAACATGCGAGTCGTCCTCCATTCAGGCAGCGAGGAACGTATTGTTTGTTTGCTATGGCCTGGTTTCCAGAGACCCCAAGAGTGGCCCAGTGAAGAGGGTTCAGAGAACAATGGTGCTCCTCATTGAACGGGGCGAGGACTGAACACCCTTTCTGGAAGTATCGCCCGGCCCTGCCGCTCTCTGCTCACGGATGAGTGACAGCTGAATCGTTGGGCAAGTTTTTCCCAAGCACGGGCTCATAGAGCTTCACTGCACAGGCTGAGTGTGTGTGTTTGAGCGAGCGAGTGGAACTAGGATGAAAAAGTGTGTGTGTTCAGGCTGCAGCTGCGGATCTGGGAGGTCCTGGGCCATTGTCAGCCACACACAATGGTAAGAGGAGCAAGAGATGTTTCTTTACAAAGCAACTGCACTCGCTGCCACAGAGCGCCGAGCGCCAGGAGAAAAGAATAAAGATGTCATTGATGTACAAAGAGGCTGCGTGTGATGACTCATGTGAATCTGAGACGCTCACTGACTCAAACACACACTCGCACAGAGGTGCGTCTGCTAACACAAATCCATAAAGAACATTCCTGGCCTTTTACTTTCTTAATCAAGTTGCCGACTTACTGAAATAAGTTCATTTGAAAGCAAAACCTTATGATTTGAAATAAAAATTTCAGGGTGTCATTTTTTTAAGTTAAATTATTTTCTACATATTCTCTATATGCATAGTTCACTAATTCATGCTTGTATATTAATTTATTTGTTTGATTTTAACACATTTAAACCACTATGTGTTATTAATATTTGCACAGGCTATTATAAATTGTATGGATATCATATTGTTGTTGAGTGGATGTACAATTCAAAAGTTATGGGTCTGCAAAAAATTTTAGCTTTTTGAAAGAAGGCTCTAATAGTGCATTTCTTTTGATCAAAAATACCGTAAAACGGCAATATTTTGATATAATATTCTATATTTTATTATTCAAGTATTTTGGACAGGACTACCTGTTATTCAACTAGCTTTGGGAAATCTGCTTTAAAAACCATAATATTTGCAATTATATGCGGTAGTAATTGTATATTTAAGTGACAAAGCTAATAAATTGAACTTCACAAAAAAACACAATCGTTAAATTTTATTCCTAACTTCTGTGGAAACACAAAGTTTTGCAGACTGTTTCCTGCATTTTCCCCCCATACAATAAAAGCAACACTAGTTTTCAAGCTTCAAAAAGTATCCTAAAAGTAGTCTATAAATTCTTCTGATGTCATACGATAGTTTTATGTGAAAAACAGACTGCCGTTATTCACACAGAATCTTGCTCTTTGTTGCAGCTCTCATGTCATCTGCACTTCTGCATGTTCTAACGTTGGACGTCACATGACATGAAAGACGCAGTTTGACACAAAACCTGGTTTTCACGTGCTCAGGTGTGAAGTATTAATGATTAATTTCAGAGCGGGTGCAGAGAGACGATACTTTATTATGTATCCCTGTTCAACTGCTCGTTAATGCAAATATCTAATCAGCCAATCACATGGAAGCAGCTCAATGCATTTAGTCATGTAGACGTGATCAAGATGATCTGCTGAAGTTCAAGCTAAGCATCAGGTGATTTCAGTAACGGCTGGTCTGAGTGTTTCAGAAACCGCTGATCTACTGGGATTCACACAAGCATCTCTAGGGTTTACAGAGAATGATCTGAAGGAGAGAAAATATGCAGCGGGTGAAAATGCCTTGTTGATGCCAGAGGTCAGAGGAGATCGATCAGACGGAGAGAAAGACAACAGTAACTCAAAGAAGCTCTCGTCTCAAGCGAGGTCTGCAGAAGAGCATCTGTGAACGACCAACACGTCCAACCTTGAAGCAGACGACGCACCGCTGACGCTCCGGTCAGTGAGAACAGAAACTGAGGCTACAATTCACACTGGACACCAAACCTGGACCATAGAAGATTGGAAGAACCTTTCCTGCTCGCATGAGTCTGTAACGTTCAGATGGTCGGGTCAGAATTTGGCATGATCCATATGAAAGCATGGATCATCCTGTCTCGTATCAGCTGTTCAGGCTGCTGGTGGTGTAATGGTGTGTTATATATTTTCTTGGCACACTTTGAGCCCCTTAATACCAATCGAGAATCATTTAAAGGCCACAGCCGACCTGATTATTGTTGCTGATCGTGTCCATTCCTTTATGACCAGTGTATCATCTTCTGATGGAAACTTCCCGCAGGATAACACACACGTCACAAAGATCAGATCCTCTCAAACTGGTTTTGTAAGCATGACAGTAAGTTCACTAAACTCAAACGGCCTCCAGATCTCCATTCAATAGAGCAGCTTTGGGATATTACATTACATTTACATTTATGGATTTGGCAGACGCTTTTATCCAAAGTGACTTACATTGCATTCAAGAAACATTGAATCAGGTCTTGCTTTCCCTGGGATCGAACTCATGACCTTGGCGTTGCAAGCACCAATGCTCTACTGACTGAGCTACAGGAAAGAAAGTGAAAGGATATTCACATCATGGATGTGCAGCCGACAAATCTGCAACAACCGGGTGATGATGTCATGACAAAAAGGACCAAAATCTCGGAGGAATGTCTCCGGCACCTTCTGGAATCTGTGTCGCAAAGAATTAAGGCAGTCCTAAAAAAATTAAAGATGGTCCAATCTAGCAGGCGTACCAAAAAGTGTCAGGTGAGTGTATCTATTTATATTGTTTATTTCATGCATGTATGTGCGTGTATATATAACATATGTGTATGTGTTTGATCAGATGGATTTAAAAAATATATAATATCTCTGTGCTGGTGTTACTGATATGGGAGTATGAAATGAAAGTGATTTCTCCAGTCGTATCAGTACGAGACTCAATCATGTTACACAATTAAAGCTGTTGTCCTAAAGCCATAAACCACTCAGAAACATGAAGCACTTTTTCCCTCGGTACATCTTATTATTGTTCTGCTTTTGCCGTTACCCAGGTGGTTCTCTATCGGCCCGCGTCCTGACCTCAATGCAGCTCCATGGATCAGCACCACCCTAATAGCAGAGGCAGCGGCGCATGGCCTTTAAAAGCGTGCGCGGAATAAAGTTCAGGTGTCAGTAGTTCAACTGATTTATAATGGCGAGGCGCATCTTGATTAAGTGCTGATGTCACCGGATTTCTCAGCGCTCATTTGCAGAATCAAACCGTGCAGATCCAACAAACAAGACGAATGGCCGAGTGAGTTGTGGTAACCTTTGTGTTTCCCTTTCAAGCTTCTTCCAATCATGTGCCAGCGGAAGTGCAGCGCTCTCTGATTTGTTTTATTTATGGCTTTGCTCCTCGTGTAATTTGGGTGGGAAGCACATACAAACGAGCAGCGTGTTTTCGTGCATGTGTGTGTTTTTGCTCCGCGGACCTGTCACAGCAACAATAATCAGCCATTTTTTAAACCCCGTTCTCCTCTAACGATCATCCCGCCATTCCTGCGCAGACAACTCCTCCACGTCTCACCTCCCGCGTTCCCTCCGCATCGGTGTCTGCTGCCGTCAACGTTCAATTATTCTTCCCCTTCCTGCAGCACCTACAAAGGATACATCACAGGCTCATTGGAGGGGGGAACGTATGAAAAAACAGCAGCGACACCGATCGGTTGCCAGCAGTGTCATTTGTGAATAAACAGCATGTCAGTCTGACTGGCTTTTTTCCTCTGCTGGTTGCAGACAGGCTCTGTCAGCCGCTGGAGGAGACGCCACCTCGCCTCTGACAGCTCGAGCTGGAGCGATAACCAGAGCACCATTACACCCGCTTCACCTCTCGCCTCGGCCTGGTCACGGCTGACCCTGCGAACCGGTTGCGAACGGGTCGTTTTTTTAAAATACATTCCACAGTCTTTGATACAGACTTTGTTTTAGGGAAAAGCACTGTTACAGTACTAACATAGTGTCGGGGGAAACGCATTAACTTGAGTTACGTAATCAACTCAAGTATAATTAGCGCATCACTTGAGTTACGTTTTACTACGAATTGCTTTTTTCAAGTGTAGGGGATTTACAGTTCAGACCCGAGGACCAGATATGTTGAATGAAGAGCAGGAGTCAGAAGTGCAGTCGATAAAATAAATCTTAGTGAAGTTTAGTTTGCAGTTTCATCAGCAGAAGCTTCAGGTCTCATAAGGAGTTCGTAGGCCGCCCCACTTACAATAACATTGTTACAGCAATTATACTCTAACACAGGGGTGGGCAATTATTTTTCTCATGGGGCCACATGAGAAACTCGGGCAGTTGTAGAGGGCCGGACCAATACACTTAACTCAGTTCTGGCCAATTGATTGTATATCTCTTTATAAAAAACATTAAATGAAACAATATGATGAAAATGTGGAATTATAACACTATTTAATGAACATTCACAAAAACAGTTGTTTCAAAAACTAGCATCACAACTTTACACAAAAAAGCAAGTATTTCAAAGACCAGCATTGCATTAACTATATACAAAAAACAATAAATGTCCCCAGAGTTGTTTGTGGGTTTTTTTTCTTGTTCAGTGAGAGAAATCTAGCCTCTGTTGGGCTTGAACAAGTGCACTGAAGTCAGGTTGAATATCTGAGGTGGATATGCGAAGGACAGCACACAAGTGATCATCACTGAGAGAGGATCTGTATCTGGATTTGTTAAACTTCATCACGGAGAATGTTTGTTCACAAATGTAGGTAGATCCACCTTGTAGCTTAGTATTTAGTTCATTCATAAGTGCAGTCACATCAACAGCAAAAGCCAGATCTGCCAACCAGTCTGCATCTGAGAGCTCTGGGGTGTCCCTGCATTTCTTTTCACAGAACTCTTGAATTTCTGCTCTCAAGTCCCATACTCTTTTAAGCACCTTGCCTAGGCTGAGCCATCTGATGGCTGTGTGGTAGCCTATGTCACTGTGTTCACTTTCATTCTCCTCCAAAAGTGCAACAAACTGTCTATGATTCAGTGCTCTTGCCCTGATGAAGTTCACTACTTTAGTTACAACATCAATAACATGGTTGATCTTTAGCACTGACTTGCACAACACCTCCTGGTGTATAATGCAATGCAAAAATATCAATTTCTTTTCTGGGTTAATTTCAGTCACTTTATCTTGCATCTGTTTCAAAAGTCCGACATTTTTCCCTGTCAGATTTGGACAACCATCGGTTGTAACACCTGTCAGTTTGTCCCATTTTAGTCCCAGTTTGTCCATGGATGAATTTACCTCGGTGAACAAATCACTCCCCGTTGTAGTCCCTTTCATTGACCGCATTGCTGCCAGCTCCTCCGTGATCTCAAAGTCTTTCGTTATCCCACGTACAAAGACAAGTAACTGGGCTGTGTCGCGGACATCACAGCTCTCATCCAGAGCCAAGGAGAAACAGTCAAAATTATCCACTTTGTTTTGCAGCTGAAGTTCCAGATTTCCCGCGATGTCCTCGACTCGTCTCGTTACAGTTCGTCTGGAGAGGGCCACATTCGCAAATGCGTCTTTTTTCTCAGGGCATATTAGCGCAGCAGAATCCACCAAACATTCTTTAATAAATTCCCCATCAGAGAATGGCTTACTGTTTTTAGCGATTTTGTGTGATATCACAAAGCTGGTATTGACAGCTGCATCCCTGGATGCATGAAGCTTAGTAAAATGTCCTTGCTGCTTTTGCAGCTGTGCCAGTAAAGTTTCAGATATCCGTGATCGCTCTGCATCTGTCAAATTTTTGTATTTCTCTTCATGTTTCGTCTCGTAATGACGATTCAAATTGTAATCCTTAAGCACCGCGATCTGTTCTCCACAAACTAAACAAACAGCTTTCCCTTTGACTTCTGTAAATAAATACTTTGAAGTCCATACGGTCTTAAAAACTCTACATTCTGCGTCAATCTTTCGTTTTTTATTTTTAGCTAACATATTTAACGTCTGAGCATGGAGAGAAGTGAAGGTGCAAACGGTCACACGCACTGTGACTGACGTATGTAAATAGAAAACAAAACAAAATCAGTTGCCATGACTACAGACCGTAACTTTTGTCGTGCGGAAGAACATTGCAGCCGGAGCTACTTTTCTCCATTCATTCTATGACGAGTCACGCTGGTACGGGTGTTCCTCCGCAATGGTGCGGACGTGAGCCAATATAAACACTGATTGCATGTGTACCGTAGTTATTCAGGATAAGACAAAAACACGGTTTGGGAAATGTTTTCATGATGTACTCGCTTAATATATAATTTTTGAACATTTTAAAAACAAAACAAAAAAGATATGGACTGCAGCTTTAAAAAGTACCAATTACCTCACGCGGGCCGGTCAAGGATAGCCCGCGGGCCGGATGTGGCCCGCGGGCCGTACAATGCCCAGGTCTGCTCTAACAGATGCTACTAACTACATCAATGATGGCGGTTAAATGATTCTGATTGGCTAAGAAAGAAAGAAAGAAGGAAAGATAAACAAAACCAGTAATTTTCCACACAAGTCTGAAGCAGATCTCTGTTGATCACATGGTTGACGGGTTCGTGACGTGGCTTGTCGAGAACAACAAGTTATTCCGTCTCCTTATGGTGCCAGTTAATCACCTCACCAATACAGACCATAATAACACACACACACAGATACACAGCTTCTCCAAGGCTGAACTCGGCTCAGGCTCAGACAATCAACAGAAACTTCCCAAAATATTCTGATAACATGTTGTATCTGGTGAGACGTGCAGACAATATTCAATATTCATCCTTACTCAATGAAAAAATACACAAAAGCAAAGAAAGGCTTTAAGTAATTGGTTACATCCGTGATAGACTGAAGTGTATAAATAAAGAAAAGAATATATATAAATATATATATATATATATATATATATATATATATATATATGCAAAATAAGAAATGTATACAAGCGGCAATGGATTTCTGAATCGTCTCTATCACAAGTAACTAGTAAAGTAACACATTACTTTTCAATTTGCAACAAAGTATCGGAGTTGTCCTGTCCTCGTGTTGAGAGAAATCGGGAGTGGTTGTGTGAGAGCATGATGATTATTGGGTTCTAGAGTAAATGTTACTAATCTCACTTGTATAAAAACAGATTTAGTTTTCCTCAAAATTAATAAAATCATTGAAATGCAAAATCGGAATACTACACAAAATATGTTGCATAAAACAAATATTTGCATGCATTTAATCTCCCTTTATTGTCCTTTGTTAATTCAGTTCATACGCAAAAATGACTTTAGATTTTGTAAGTGTTAAACTTTATTCTGCGATCCAGAAATGCAGCAGCTGAAAGGTTTGTTTGAGCTTGACTGTTACACGTGTGAATTTGCATTTCCTTCAGCCTTGTTATTTAAGTATTGGTGTAAAAGGGCCTTTACATTTGCCCCAAAATAGACCTTTTTTGTAATTAAAAAAATCAGACAAACAAGCCCCGCCCAGATAGGAGAAAAAGTAACGCAAAGTAACGTAACTCATTACTTTTCAACTAAGTAAAGCAATTAGTTCACTTTCAAGGGATTAATGCAATATTGTAATGCATAACTTTCCCCAAAGCTGGTAACATATTTATTGAAGACTGTGATGTTCATGAGCTTGCTCACCCATAAATAAAAATTTAAGTTGTTCGAAACCTATACGAGAGAAAGAAGATATTTTGAAGAATGTCGGTAACCAGATATTTGATGGACCCCTTTGAATGGAAGCTTGTTTCCGTCACAGAATAAAACAATTGTGGCTTTTTATCTAATAATTCTGACAGACAGAATTGTGAGACGTCACAATGACCTTTTCATTTTTTACTATTATTCTGTGATCAAATTTCCACCCATCAGTTGTCAGGTTACCCACATATTTCAAAATACTATCTTTTGTTTTCAGTGGATGAAAGTCATATGGATTTGGAACAACATGAGGGAAAGTAATTGATATACAGAATGGCTGAATCTACATTTTTGGGTGAACTATCCCTTTAAGAACCACAGTCGCATCAACAAACAAGTTTTTAGCATGTCTTTTAGGTTCTGTCAGAGATTTAGCCGTATTTTAAAAAGATAACTTATTACAAAATAATATACTTGACATACGTCAGCTTAATAATATACTTCAAAAGAATGTACTAAATTGTGAACTAAATGTACTGTTTTTCACACTTAATTGCATGTTATTTGCAATCAAATAAAAATGAATTATAATATATTTGAATTTATATTAAATGCACCTAATTGAACTTTAGTGCTTTTTAAGTCCCACTTCAGTAGGAGAGAAGTACATCTTTATTCACCCAGTAACTAAAACACACATCAATGCCATTTCTAGTGAATTTAACACACTTAAAATAGATTCAATTGTAATATCAAATAACAAACTTCCCTCATTTTAAATTAAATTAATGTACTTAATGAGTGCTGTATGTTAGCCATTGTTAAAACGTCATTTTAAATGTACTTTAAAGCAAAAATTGGACGTGCTTTTTCTTTTCTAGTGTTTCTAAGTGTTTCCTTAAGTGTGTTAAGAACCATAATATAATATCATATAATCTGCAGGTACCTTTTTTAAAGATCTGAAATGTGCTCATTCAATACAGTTAAGCACTTTTTTTCACAAGTATCGGCATCGTCTTACGATTCAAAAGGTAAATAATAATTAATACAAATGGATGAACAGTGAAAGACGTGGAGAGGACTGGCCACTTAAATGCTCCCGTTGGCTCCCATTGTCCTGTCTGGAGATGGGAATGACTAATTGGTCATAATTGTTGGTAATTCCCCATGCGTCCGTCTCCTTTAGGCCGTTCCTGTGTGGTCAAGAAGGAGATATCCGTTATTGATGTGACAACGCAAAATTGAAAACCTTTGGCGGCGCGTCAACCCCTAATTAATCGCTCTAATTTCATCTCACCATGGCTCTTCAGCCATCAAATGAATGCGATTATGGTGGCGAGAGCCATTTTGTTGCTCAAGCACAGGAGGTTACTCATGCTAATTAGCGGCTAGCCTGGAGAAGACAAGGGCCTGAGGGTCGGCCAGAAGAGTCCTAAATAGAGCTAAACGGTCACATAATGACCTCAGGAACACGTAGCCATGCTCGTTCTCATTTTCATAATGTATTACACTCAAGTCCACTTGGACACAATGGGGCAAGAGGCGATTAGCAAGCGCTGGCCTCAGCCTGTGGGGCCGTGCTAACTGATACTTAGCCGCTCGTCGTAATGAATTTTGGTCTCATAAACTGGTCATTATATGAAATGGATGCTTAGCTTGATATTTAAAGTACATTTTTAAACCTTTCTATCTGAGAAATGGTAGTATGCATAAATTATACAATTGCTGGGATGTAATATGCCTTCAGAAAGTTAACTAGAGCTTGCTCTTAACTCAAGGACAGTTTAATGCTGATATTTCTGCAAATGTCCACTGATCAGTTATCGTATGTCGACTATGCAAAGTTCTGATGACTTTTTAAGAGCTTCCCCACACTGACGAAGATGGCAAAGCATAAGATAATGTGTCAAAACTTGTAAACTTTAACTTGTCCTTGTAGAATCGATTAAATGCTAGATTAAATATTCATATATTATACCATTCAAAGTGGTTTTATTCATCAAGGATGCATTCAATTGATCAAAAGCGACTGAAAAGGCATTGATAATGTTTCAAATAAATGTTGTTCTTTTGAACTTTCTGTTCATCAAAGAATCACGAAAAATTAAATGTATCACCGTTTCCACAAAAATTATGAAGCAGCACAACTTTTCAACATTGATAATAATCATAAATATTTGTTGAGCATCAAATCATCATATTAAAATGATTTGTGAAGATCATGTGACACTGAAGACTGGAGTAATGATGCTGAAAATACAGGATAAAATGACATTTTAACTATATATTCAGATATAAAGACAAGAATATTTTAAATTGTAATATTTCTAGTGCTGTCAAAAAATTATCTAATAAATAACCAATTTTTCTGTAATTAAACACAAGTAATATTAACATTTTAATATATGAATGAATGAATGAATGAATGAATGAATGAATGAATGAATGAATGAATAAATAAATATTTTTATATATATAAAATATTGTAGTAACTACATTTTATCTCCAAATTAGTGTCTATTATTTAATGTTTATTTTGTTTTAATGAAAGAAGGTCAGTGTTACTGATTCAAAAACTGTAACTAATCTCTCTATAAAATAAATCTTTTTCAAAAATTTTGTTTTTAAAAATAGGCATTCAGCATTATAGAATAGTTGAAAGCTAAAATTTTGTAACATGTATTAGTCTTTCAATAAAACTTTTAATTCAAGTGAACATAAAAACAATCTTCATATAAACCCATAGTGATAAATGTCACATTTTCCTGCACTTCATTTCTCCAGAACTGTTCAGATTTTGACCCTTCCTGTCAAAATGCGCAAAATACAACTAAAGGTGTAACAATACAGAAAGTGAATAAAGTTATCAAACACTTTACAGTTTTCACTGCATAAATTATCAATTAAATATAGGTTATTCCTTTTTGAAGCTACAAATGTTTCAGTCAAGAGTAGTGAGTGATTTTCTCTTTTTCTTTTGTTGTTTGATTAATGTTAATCACAGTCTTTATTAGGCTGCTGTCACTTTAAGACCTGAAGCACAAACATCCCATTTTCTCACATCTTTAAGTTCATTTAAGACTTCATTTAACTTATTTAAGTTTAATTGTGTGTGCTGTTATCCATTCAACCGCTGTCTGAATTAGTTGTTGTTGTTGTTTTTTATTAAACCTTAAATAAATACAAATTGCGTGTGTATGGGTATGTATATATATGGAATTTCTGGGAAATTCCAAAACAAGCATTTTTGGGAAAAGGAAATGTATGTATTTATTGTAGAAATAAATGTTTTTTAGGAAGTACATTGATGTCATACTCAATTCATCTTTGTGTATGCAAAGTATCAGTTTTGCACTATAGGTGTTTTTAAACACCCAATCAAATCATTGCATGACTAAAAGCAGCAGACACGCAGCATCTCACCGCCGTGCCCTCAATATGATTACGCTTTAAACACTTTACACTCACCACATTGATGAACTTAGTTGAAGATCAATAATTGATCACGGCATGTTTATTTAATGTGCTGTAATGGAATATCACTCTCTTCACTTTATACATACAGACCAGAATGTTTATTGCTTATCACTACATGATAAATATAATATGAGAACATTCTTCAATAATTGACATAATGAAAGTGTTTAGAATACTGCCGCTAGTGCTTGGCATCTCTCTGTGTGTGTGTGTGTGTGTGTGTGTGTGTGTGTGTGTGTGTGTGTGTGTGTGTGTGTGTGTGTGTGTGTGTGTGCGCGTGTGTGCGTGCATGTGTGTGTGTTGCCCAGCCGCAGGGACAGCTGGGCTGTGGGTCAGCTTGTTTTTGGCTTTGTCGGTTCTGACGTGTTGTATGTTGTGAATGCCCGAGTCAAGGTGGTGGCGTGTTCTGTGGATGAAAGCGTTTCGGTGCTGCGGACGCCCCTCAGAGCTGGAGAATGACTGGCAGAGGAAATATGAATGCTGTCTGTTTAATGATGCCCACCAGTCCGGCCAGAGCGCAAGCATGCTCTTGTATGCTAAAAGTTGAAGAAGCCCCAGCAGTGAAGACAGGTAAAAAATACCCAACACACATCAACGTAATATCAAACATGGCACCTGATCTGAGGGATTCAGAAACTCTACTTGGTCAGCAACCCACCAATAGTGAAGCGCATGATGCACTCTAATCAGCTGATTTTATTCATTTTTATGAGCATTTTATATGGTAAAGTGCATAACGGCCCATTCAGAGCAATGTTGATAACTTTAACCATGACATATATGTACTGTTTGGTCTCCATGAATTAAAATGACAATTGTGTTTTTTATAGAGTATTGCTGTATTATAAATGATTTATCCATGTATTTAATTCATGTGCATCGTAATATTGAATCAAAATAAATTCCCCTTCCTATTGCAGATTGTTGTCATTAAAGTTATCGTCCTTGGTGATACGATTGGCTTCACGGCAATAGATAGGAATAAGGAGGAGGAAGGTTGTGCCATCTTTACATAGATGAAGTGCCTTAAATTGCTATCTGGTGGTGTGTTGACGTAACTTCATGATTGACGTAACTCTCTGCTTAACCTCTATAGTGTGATGCATCTTTGAAGAAATTAAGCTAGTTAAAACGGTTTCCTAAAACTGCATTGTCACAAATTTGTCGTTTAACAAGATTGGTTATTAATGTCATGCAGGTGGTGGAGTAAAGACGTATTTTAATGAATCTGATTTAGTTCTAATTAATGCCAGATTTTGCAATAAATTACAGTCGCAGCATCTGAGATCTAGTTATTATGCTTTATTTCCGGATTCAATCATAGGTTATACACACATACACACTCTTCAAAAACAATGATTTAAATCTCTTGACAAACTAAAAGACGTCAATTACTTTTGTACATGTTCAAAATAAAAGATACAGATTGTACTGAATGCCATCTTGCTTATTTTGCTCAAGATTAGGATTTATTCAAACCATAATCCGAGAGCTGTCGTTCCAACCACACAACTTTGCGATGCTTACATTCATGCATTTATCAGACGCTTTTATCCAAAACGACTTGCAATGCATTTAAGAAACACATTGACATTCTAATCAGTTCTTGCTTTCTGTGGGAATCGAACCCATGACCTTGGGCGTTGCAAGCGCCGCTCTCTACTGTTTGAGACACAGGAAAGCCAGAACCATAGAAAGTGCAACCATAGTTGGCTAGCAATGCTTTTGGGAAACTCATTCTAGGTAAGTGACTATTTGAGGAACTCAGATTTATTAGGAATGTATTGTTAGCGAATCTGAGATCAGCTCAAGCCCCGTAATAAACAGCGAGTCTGCCAGCAGCTACACGAGGATGGTTAAGTGCAGCTTGTAGCCGATCTGTGCCGATCTGACCCAGAGCAAGGCTAAGTTTGTTGTTGACTGAAGTCAGTCTGCTCTGAACAGGGGTGGACTGTTGCTTTGCCAAGGGCTGAGGGTTTCGTAGCCAAAGGCAATGGCCATCCTTTGCCCTGGGCAAAGATATGAGCGATGCAGCGAGCGAGGGCTAAAAACATAGTGTTTCTACCGAACGGGTCTCCTGTCATCACTGCTTTTAGAGAGGCATTGCTTATATTAACCATAAAATTACATCTAACTGTACTTTTTGACATAAATACGCCATAATTATTTTTCTCAAATAGCCAACCAAAAAAAGTAGATTATTACCATACTTTTTTGGGGCCATTTCCCATTGCAGTACCAGAGGTATACTTGAAGTTCCCGAGCATAGAAAATCATTTACAGAGAGAGAGAGAGATATTATATATTGAACTTCTATTCATTTCCTAATATATCTATATATGTATATACGTGTGTGTGTCTGTATATATGTGTGTGTGTGTGTGTGTGTGTATATATATATATATATATATATATATATATATATATAGACCATTACTGACCCAGCACCAAACTGGTCATGCTAGATGTTGCATGCAACATAAAAATCCCCACATGAAAATACTTTTTCATGTCTGTCACATGTGCTCAGTGTGAACCTGCTCTCATCCGTGAAGAACGGGGTGCCAATCGCAGACTTGCCAATTCTGTTCTCTGGCTGGTCGATCTGCCGATACAGATCTGTGAGCATAGGATCCACAAGAGGACGTCCGGCCCTCATGCTGCCCTCATAAAGTCTGTTTCTGACAGGTTGGTCAGAAACAAGCACACCAGTTCCTGCTGGAGCTCATTTTGTAGGAACCTTGCAGTGTTCCTCCTCACACACCAAATCTCCTTGCGACGGCACGTGTGGATGTGCCATCCTGGAGGGGCAGGACCGCCTGTGTAACCTGATATGGTTTCATGAACTCTCTCATGTCACAGACAGAGACAAGAACCCTAACAAAACACAAAACTGAAGACAAATCAGTCCGGAGAGAACAAGTACAGCAATACCTTGAGATTAGAGCGTCCTGACATACGAGTATTCTGAGATACGAGCAAACCTTCTGGCAAATTTTTGCTTTGAGATACGAGTAAATATTTGAGATACGAGCAGCTTCCAGACGCTAGAGGTGTTCAGCACTCGCAGCAGCTCAAGCTCCTCATTTATGGGTAATTGCATATGATCTCCACTAGAGGCAGCTTGGTTTTACAGCGGGGGTTACCGGGGGCAACGAGTGATTCACCAGTATTAAGCTGGGAGCAGCACGAGTTATGAGTGTTCAATAATAATAAATATGAGCTTCTGAGTCTATCCAACACACAACGCTGAAGAAACACTACACTTCCGTACTGTGTTTGTGTTATCTACGTTATCCCTCCTCCATCCTCCTCCATCCTCCTCCGCCGCACATGTCGTCATTAGCCGCTACTGTATCGTCTGTCTCGAAGACAAGAACTCATAATTAAAACCACATTTTATTTTATATCACAGGAATCCTTATATATTATAATTTTGTGTGTGTGTGTCTCTATAGCAATTAAAAACATGTTTTTTTTTATTTTTTATGAAGACTAATAACAGAGTTTTTTAGAGGCCCAGAACGGATACATTTTATTCCTTTTATTTCTTATGGGAGGAAATAATTTGAGATACGAGCAATTCGAGTTACAAGCTCATCCTGGAATGGATTATGCTCATATCTCAAGGTATTACTTTATATGTTTTGATGTACACATGCAATAATTCTTATTTTTTTGTGATTAAAGTTACATGCCAATGAATCCAAAAATCAAGGGAAAAATAGTAGTATGATATTTGGTCCCTTTCCTATTCCAACTTTCTGTAAAGTACCGTGTAAACACCATGATTTTTAAGACCAGTAATCATTCAGTATCACGCTACATATTTAAGTACCATGAAATCTACTACATTAATTGCATGTTTTTCAGATGGAATTTTAGATTTAATGAAATGTTTACCAGCCATTATCACAGTTATAAGAAGCTAATTGTTAGTCAGTTCATACTAGCTCAGTTCCGTTAAAGTAATACTAACAAATACAACTTTTAATTTTAGCCATATTCTAAAGTGTTACCCAAGTTATAAATGTATTTTCGGTTATTTTATTTGTACGATTTTCCACGTAAACACAAGCTGATATTGGCATTTCTTACTGTATGCGAGTTGAACGTTTGGATTGGCCAGGTCAGAACAAGGCAACTTGAGCACAAATAAAACAAGATTTTGGAAAAGATCTGGGTTTAGCCTGTGACCATAACATAACGCCTGCAAAATAAACCTCAGATGCACTGCAAAGTCTCATGTAGGGCACGTCACAAACATCCAAACTCATGTGATGAGCCTCGGATTCTGCACAGTCATAATATTCCATATTAAAGTTTATTGGACCAGCTATTTCCAAAAATCCTGTAGTGTGTTTTAAATAGCAGGCTCTCTCTCTATTAAAGCCTTCATCGTGTGGCTTTTTGTGGGAGTGCGCTGTACATCTGGGCACCACATTGGCTTCCACGGTGGCTGGTTGGCTTTGGCACCCATTGTAAGCCCATTACAACCCCGGTCTGCCAGCCCTCCAGGAGCCCGAGCGGCGGGCATCACGCCAGACCACTCCACTACCCCAGTCACACTCACTTCAACAAACAGCGGCGAGAGAAACCGGAGACAGGGAGAGTCACTGACCTAACGCTCACTGAAGGCCTTGTTTGCATTGGGAAACATCGTGTGTCGAGACAGATGTGTTGATGTGCGTGAAAACGGGAGTTTCTGCTTCCGTTCAGTGGATGTCAGCGAGTGCCAAACATCCAGGTATGTGTGACTGGGTGACCGTATATTTCACATGGGCTGTAATAAACTTGGATTCCAAATGCTCCAGCATTCAAAAATAATTATCATAATAAATTCCAGGTTTTTGCACTCAACTAGTCACAGGAGATTTTCAGCTCAGAAATAACACACACACACACACACACACACACACACACACACACACACACAATGCATGAGAACTGACAAAGCCAACAACCCAAGACGCTTATCGTAGGATATATGTACGTTACATTTTCAGTGCATTTAATGCATTAAAAATATAATTCATTTAAAGTATGGCTAGCATTGCTATAAAGCATTTGTGTTCCATGGTTTTATGTATAAAAAACTGATATGTTTAATCAAAGCTGTTTTAATATTATCTGAGTTTATTCATAAGATAAAGCCAAAAACTGTTCAGGACCCAGAGGAATTTTCTGTGTGGTTTCCCTCTGATCATAAAGCTGCCCAAACCTTTCCTTAGAAAGATGTGTGTTTTTGGTTGTTAGTTATTTTTGAAGCGCTGGTAAATACAATTTGGGAAAACAAAGATTATACCAATCAGAGTTCAATATGCTTTTGCTAAAGAGAAATTAGTTATAATCTCTTATATTTTACAGTATAACTATGTATACTGTAAAAAAATACACACACACATATATATATATATATATATATATATATATATGTGTGTGTGTATGTATACTGTAAAAAGAAAATGTATATATTTATTATTTTTTAAGTCGGTTTAATTTCATTCAAGTTGAAATGACTTGAACATTCATATTGATTGGACTTGATTTCAGTCAGCTAATTTTTTTTTACAGTGTATGATTGATTTCGATTTATGCGTAATTCACTCACTGATACAGTATGTTGATGAAAATGTAATATTTATTTATTATATTTGTTGAAATGCAAGCATGCCGTGTGAGACACAATGTGTTTTATCAGATTACACTGAAGTGCATTTGGCTTTAAGATTCTCGATTATAAACCACAAATTCTTCATCTATTAATGTCCAGTTTCAGTGTGTTTTGGCACTGGAGCTCTAGATTTGTGTTAACACCATGCGCATTTCTTTCTGTAAAATGCTTTGCAATTGGTGAAATAATGAGGACCACAAAAAATTGTGATTCCATTTTTTTTAATATATTTTTTACAGAACTGAAGATTTACATCAAAGGGAGGATACTGCAGGGAGTGGACTCGAAATAATCTGTCAAAACTGTACAGCATTTCAACAAGCAGCCTCTGGTTACCATGGAAACATTTACCCTGTCTCCAACACTGTCACATCTTAATGGTTGAGAAAAAGAATCACCTATCCGGATGAGGGAAAAAAAGTGTTTCATTCCATAAATCAGTATTTGTTTGCATGATGTTGCTCCGATCAAGCTTTGTCTTCTGACAAACTCTCCACAGCCATTTTCCCTCTCAGTGCATTTTGTCGTCTCGCGAGATTGATGCGCGTTCTCGGCTTTCATACGTACTGCTATCAGATCCAGTGATTTCTGAGTGAGGTAATATGTTGGAATTAGAGTATATGATCGTGTGTGTGTGTGTGTGTGCCTTTGTGCGTGTGACTTCCTCAACCATTTTCATCATCCGACAAATTAAAATACACATTTTTTGATGTAATTGGTTTAGCATTGCTAAAGGGTCTTCACTGCAGGATAAGGCACGTGACAGTCAGGCTAACGTTCGTTGTTCTCATCTCGTAATTATTCACATTATAATCCAGTTTCCTCACACTGACCCCTGTGCATGAACATAAATAAGAGGTGGACAAACAAATGAATTTCCCATAAGCTGCAGCTCAGTCTCTCTCTGTAAACATGGTTGAGGGAGGGGGGGCATATGGAAAAATAAAAATGCAAATCGGTCGTTTCAAAGACTATTATTAACAGATCCGTTAGTGAAGTTTGAGTCTAAGGATGCAACAGACTCGTGGCGCAACAAAGAGTTTCTCCGTTTCACTCAAGTCTGAGTCTCGTTTTTGGCCAGTCATAAAGTCTGGATTGGCCACATCTGCAAAGGTACAAAAGATGCCCAGGTAGATCGGTTCATGTATCGGACAGATGGACTATGCCAATGACTAGTTGTGTCTCGACTTTGCAAGCACGAGTTCTGAGTTCGATGGCTGTCGAGACCCGGTAATGACGCCTCACCCCCGTGAAAGCTCTTCGGGGGAAGCGGACGAAGGTTTGCAAATGTCTGAGCATCAGAAGAGGCTGGTTAAGGTGCTCTGCGATGGACTCCGGCACTCGTGAACGTCCAGGCTGCCCGGCACGGAGGTCAGTACGGAGGTGACGGTGGGCATTGTGGGGTTGGTCAGGTCTGTGAGGGTGGTCGGGGTGCTGGACGGGCTCATGGAGGCGTTGGAAATCTCTGACGCGGGTCCGGACGGCGTTCCTCCTGGCATGGTCGACCCGTCCGAGGCCTTGTCCACACCGGTGTTCTCCTGGCGCAGGAGGTTTCGTCTGAACTTGGCCCGAGCGTTCTGGAACCAGACCTGCGAACCCAGACGGCAATGACGTGACGCCCATTGATTTTCCATTGATTTTCTTTCATTTAGTTAGCGTATTTTTTTCCTTTTTGTGGTGGTTTTGCCACAGCATATGTGAGCCAAATGCTTTTATTTTTTTCTCGTTTCGATGACACCACTAATTAACACTTAAATGTAATGGTAACACTTTATAATAAGGTTTCATTAGTTCGCATTTACTAACATGAAGTAACAATAAAACACGTTACAGTATTTGTTATAGAAATGCAGTCCTTCGTTGTTCATGTTAGTTCACGGCGCATGAACTTATGTTAACAAATGCAAAGTATGAGATAATAATGTATTAGTAAATGTTAAAATGAAGAGGAAATGCTGTAGAAGTGACGTTCATTCTTAATTCATGCTAACTAAACCTTATTGTAAAGTGTTACCAATCTATTGCTCATTGTTAGTTAAGGACCTTATTATACAGTGTTTCTTAATCTTTATTAATAAATTAATAAAAACGCAATGCTCTTGCTAGTTCTGGTCCTTAAATTATGTTAAAGAATTCTGTATTACTAAATGTTTAAATGAACATTTAACTAAGATGAATAAAGGCGGTAGAAGTAATAATTTTCATTGTTAGTTCTAATGGAACCTGAGTGTAAAGTGTTCCCAACAGCCTTTTATTTAATTCCCTTGTTCCTCGTGCTTTCATTTGTGCATGTCATTCATTCAGATTAAAACAAATTAATATAACATGCATGTGATTTACATTCGATTGCAATCTTCTAGTCATTTTTTAAATCAGTCTAATTCATTGCTGAAGTGAAGGAATGTGTCAATGCTCTTTTTTCACTTCACATTTCAGTTCATATAAAAACGACGGCATTAAGCCCAAGCGACTCATTTCTGACCTGTAGGACGCGCTTGGTCAGACCGGTTTTCTGGGCAAGTTGTTTCAGATCCTTGGCGTCCGGATTGTGATTGATGGCAAAGTACGACTTCATGGTCCTCAGCTGATGGTGTTTAAATGACGTTCTCATGCGCTTCGTCTTCTGGCTGCTGCTGTACTGTGAGTCTCGGTCCATCGGATCGCCATCGTTCTCATTGCAGCTCAAAGCTGGATCAAAAAAGCAGACAATCGATTAGCTGTGCTCTTAATATTGATCCCAAGGTCGGAGCATTTCAATAACTCACGCACAGTATGAAAGCTAGACATGCACAGGAACTTTTCTATACTAGTGGAGTCTAGTTTAAATAAGTGCAGAGATTCAAGCTTCACAGAGCAAACAATAAATGCATGGGATCGGGTGAGGAACAGAACGCAGAAGTTTCTTTGATTGACCACATAAAGCTAGTGTTTGCATCTCACTGCATGCATAATAATCTGTAGTCTTTGTCTATTTCTAAAAGCACATTTGATTCCAAATGCAATGCAATTGTTTTGAACGCATGCACGTCTGATTTCATTTTTCCATGTAGAAATCCGAGTTAAACATGCTTGGCGCTGGTGGGTTTGCCCACTTTTATAGCAACCCCACCCCCTGCATATGGCCGTATCTTCCTTTCTGTTTTTATGATGTCTAGGATTTGGTGGTGGAAAAAGCCCACACTATCCATCTTTGGACACAAGTGTTTAGTAGATAGAATGTGTCAGAAATGTGTTTGCGCCAGTTCCAAATTCTTGGCAGAAGTTTATGTGTTGCTAGACGCATGACAGTTCAGAATTATGTTTTCTCTGACAACTACAAATATTAGTCATTGAAAATGGTCTGATCAACACTTCAGATAATTAACCTTGAATGCTTTACAACGCTGCACATGGCGAACAAATGTTTCCTTCTGATATAAACATGGCCATTGAGAAATACGGTTACCTTTACTACAGCGATGCATGTCAAGAACAGTTATCTTTTCATATTTAGGTGCACATGGTAACTGTAAAATCGCAACAATAACACAAAATGTTTCTCTTTTTGAGGGTTTGATCTTCTGTGCTGTTGTTTAAAGTGTGAGCTGATGGGGGCAGCAATGATCTGAAGCTGCAAAGTTCACTCACTCTGCTTGACTCCTGTTTTGTCAAACGGTTGATCTGATTTCAAAAACTTTCATTTTCCGCCCCATTTTTAAGTCCTTGCAAATGTAGCAGTTCTTCAGAAGCGGGTTAGTCCGCCGAACAAGACCGCAGTTGTTGTGATAATTTTGCCAACTTCAATTAAGATCCCTAGACAACACGGTTTACAAAGCAAACGAACAATTTGAGGATAAAAGATAAAGAAAACATAGGATTTACACATATTTAGAGCTTGGAGATTTACTAAACTCCTGCTGAACGCATGTTATAGGCTAGTTTTAGTCCTAAATAGTAACATGCGATGTAGACCAGGACATAATCCGACTCGTTTTTATTATTATTTCGTTAAATGTTTTTATATATCGCTTTAACCCAGTATATTCAGCATTAAATATTTTAACATTCGTGATGAAAAGTGTCGTCTTATTTGATGTAAAAGGTTTCTACTCTATTAAATGCTTTTGTTTGGACACGTGCACGACATCTTTTTATAGAGCAAAAACCAGGGTAAATTAATTCGCCTGGAATTCGTTCTTTCTTCCTTCCTTTCTTTTCTTTTCTTTTCTTCTTTCACTTGTATTTAATCTTCTGGAGGTCTCGACTAGCATCTAAGCCATTTTCCACTTGTCAGTCTCTGTAGTCGTCATCATTCCTCTGTTTGGTCCTCGAGCAGGGGCCCAAATGCCCCGCTGAGGGGCCCGAAATGCCCGAGCGAACAAGTCACGTTGTTCCAAATTGTTCGCACAAACTCAAGAGCTCAGTGGAAATCTGTGATGTGTGTCGATTGTCTTTAAAAAAAAAGTGGCGCTTTTTTGTGTCTGTCTAAGAACTGAACTCTTATATATATTGTTTCTTGTGTTAAACATTTCGTTAAATACGAGATTAAACGTTTAATGCATTACTGGGCTGTATTTCTAATTAAACACGGCACTCTTTCTTAAAACCATCTTTATAAACGTATCAGAATGACAAAATTCTTTTTTTTATTAATGGAAACGATATAATGCATCATTTTAAAAAATTATAATTTTCATTTTCGTTCCAATGCGGACTGCATTCACAAATGCTATTTTAAATCTTTCCCGCCTGGTTTAGCCTATTTTGTTTAGCCGCGGTTTATTGAAAAGCGCATGTGTAGTTGCAATGAATTAATCAATCACACAATTACTTTAAACAGAGGCAATCAGGCCTATTGTTTTAAAATAGTATTGTTTAAGCGAAATTGCTTTTGTAAATGCATCATGCAGTTGCTCGGGTTTCTTTTGTCTCGCTTTGAAATGATTTCGTTAGCCAAAAAAAAAAAAGTTTTATGAACCTGGAAATTCAAGGAAATCGCAGCGCTCTTAAAAGAAATATATTTTTTAAAAGTTGTGCAACTCCAGATAGGAAGTCGAGCCACGTGAAATAAAAAAAGAATGCAATGAATAAAACTAGAGCAGTTTAACCAGCAGCAACAAAACGCCAATACTGGCCTCTCACCTGCGTTATAAGCAGCCAGGTCCGCTCCGGGCCCCGGGCTCTTCCTCTTTCGGGGCCGGCCCTTCTGCACCGTGTTCACGCCGTTGTAATAAGACAGTCCTAGAGGGCCCGTGCTGCCCAGTCCTTTATTAGGCGCTACATCCGTGTGATTGAAATGCGTGGGGAAGTCTCCCTGGATGAGCGTTTCAAAGTGTAGCCTGCAGTACACCAGACTGTCTTTCATGCCGAAGTGGTCCCCAGTCGTCAGCATTTTGTTGCAAGTCGTGCAGGTGAAACAGTTCAAGTGGTACACCAAATCCCTGGCCCTCATGACCATTTCCGAGGCCGAGATCCCGAGGTGGCACCGGGCACATCTCTGCACCGAAAACCTTCTGCGGGAGAATAGAGCAGCTGTGACCCTTCAAGCAGCTCCTCTCACCAGCCTGACATTAAATATGCCATTTGCAAATGATTGCATCTGAAATAAACGCTGGAGAGGCGAGCACGTGCACTGTGCCGAAATGCATTGGATGCATGAACAAACTCAGTCTCGCCAATCATCACGTCTCGAATAATTGCTAAATAACTTACAATTGAGAGAGAGAGAGAGAGAGAGAGAGAGACGTGTGCTGGAGTCTAATGTGAGGCAAAGCCTTCACTTCTGTGATTATCTTAATAGGCCTCTCGCCTCCCTCTGATTATTAAATTGTACTATGACATACAGAATCAGCGCACGGTCAGATAAATATCATCCAAACATCACAGATATGCGCGCTTTTTGGGTTGTTTAGCTTTATAATGACATTCAAAATCACTTTACAGTGGAAAAAATATATGCAGTCACAACTCGTGTTTTAAACTCATCGTTTGGGAGTTGCTGGATTAATAAAATCCTGCGCGTAATTATTAAATTGCATCATGACGTGAAGTTGCAGTACTTGGACAAGAAAAAAAATGTCATTTTTCTAGCGATAGGATGTTTCGTTCATTTAAACAAAAAAAGGTTTAAAAATAGTCTCTGTATTTTTAATAATAATTTCTAGAATCACATGCATTCACGCAATAAAAACTATCAACGCCTTCTCTCGATTATAATATTTTATAAAGGAAAAAAAAATTTAGAGACACAAAGCAACAAGCTGTGAACTTGAATTGTGTTGTGGAGCTTTGATGGCGTTTGCTCACCTGTAATAGTCTTCTTTGCAGTAGATGCTCCCGTCTTTGCTGAAGCAGGTGAGCTCGGACTCCAGGTTGAGTTTACACTCGCAGCACTTCAGACAGCGCATGTGCCACTGCTTATCCACGGCAAGCAGGTAATAGCGATCCGAGATCTTCCCTCCGCATCCCGCACACAGAGCCACGCGCTCCCCGCTGATGGAAGGCATGTTCTGCAGAGAAACACACACGAGCAGCGGCCTCGTTACTCACACACACACACTAACGGCAGATCAGGTGTGTGTTTAAAGTGTCCTGGAAACACCAGGCTATTTTACGCATTTGCTGAACTGTCCAAAAAATCAGATATTAGGCTACTGTTCACTTCTGTGCAGAAGGCAGAAATGCATATTCACTCTTAATAAGTATTTAATATTACAAGGGAAGACCATATATATATATATATATATATATATATATATATATATATATATATATATATATATATATATATATATATATATATATATATATATATATACCGCAAGAAATGATTATGCATGTTTTTATTTTTTTGCAAAGGTACAAATGAATCAAAGACTGCTCGTTTAATTGTATGGCCTTGGTTACACTATATAAAACACTTCTATACGTTTGTGCAATCAAAATATTAATGCATTGTTTATAATTACTTTATTTGTCATTTTGGGTTTGCCGACGTAACACGAAAAATATCACATGCACTGTTAAAATAGTTTTAAACATCATAAACGCGTTGTTGCCAAAGAAACTGACAAGAAATAATTTGATAGCAAAGGAAGGTTCGACGTTGTCTCTCTCTTTTGTGTGTGTGTGTGTGTGTCGTTAATCGCTAATAACTATTTCAATACATGTTAGTTCAGTCACAACGCCTGAAAATTATTTTATTATTTTCACTCGTATATTGTGAAAAAAAGAAATGCATTTTTTGATAATGAATTTCGCATTACACTTAAAGTTGAGCAGCACCGCATTAGCGTTTATAAAACCCTGAATTTCCCATATTTCTACAACAACAACAACAGAACAAACAGAGATTTTCTTCCTCGCTAATGCATTGATATTTCCCCTTTTTTAATCGAATAATCAGTTGAAATTAATCTGAATTGTAAGCCAATTAAAACAGATAGGCCTATCGTATCTTTCTGTAACAATTTGCAGTCCACCCAAGCAATGCGGCCTGTGATTTCTGGCTTCGCAGAAGTTTGAAGTTTGTTTAAATGGATCGGAATCACATCTTTGGGCCTCTACAGCACAGTTTGAATAACGGTTCAGTTCACATATAGGCTGTGGGATTCCCAAGCAAGCGCCTGGAGCGAGAGGCATGGCTTTCTCCTACCGTCTCTGTTTCCCCCATATCTATGGCCGAGCTGATAGTCGCCGAATCGCTCTTTCCTCTCCGCTCCATTTCTTCCATAACACCATGCATCTCGCCTCCAGGCAGACCGTGGAAAAGCATCGTCGCCGCAGATGAGACCGAATAGCACGTGTTTCCGTCAGATCTGCAACCCAAGATTTCCGTGAGGCGCACTTCTAGCCCTGTGCAGTTCATATGACCTCTTTCTCTCACACGTTAAATAATTCCCGTTTGGAGGATCGGATCGGTTCGGTCTAATCGCTTTTCGTTTACCAGGGATGCCAACTCCGTATTCTGATGGATTCTTTTAAATGCATGAGAGTGTGAGATCGCAAAGCATGCACCCGGATTGGTTTAGCCTATGAGAGCATTCCGGAGCTTTGAGGACATACCAGCGACTGAAGCCCCTCTACATGTGTGACACTGGACCCTCCTATTTCTTCGTGAGTAACTTTCAGTTACCACATTTTGGACGTGCATTTGTCAGCGCAAGATCTCAGTTTTTCGTTCCTGTCTTTTCAGAAATCAGGCTGCTGCCGCTCATTACGCAAAAAAAAAAAAAAGAAATACAACAACAACACCAACAAAAAACAATCCGTTATTGCATCGCCGAAGAATAAAAAAGATATAATCCCGAAATGCCTGGGAGGAACGACTAGTGACGATTGAGATTCTGCAAGTGGTTATATCTTCATCCTCGTCTCTTCACCTCCTCCACGAGAGTTTGTCATCACACACACGCACACACACACCACCATCAGCAGCAGCAGCAGCAACAAAAAATGTCCAACTTCACTGGGCTTCACTGCTTGGAAGCGCGTAAAAATCACCTTCTGACAAATGAGATGGTTGTCCTGACACACACACACAGCATTTGCTGTTGTTGTTCGGGTCCCGCATGCAGCAGGATCAGCATGCGCGCGATTGAGGAGGAGGAGGAGTTGAGGACACTTTTGGTTTGTATAATCCAGTGAAGACAGTGAGGTTCCCTGCGCTCTTCCCTCTCCAAACGTGAGCAAACCCAACGCGCCTTTTCTACCGGGACTTTGACGTCACGCCGTTCCGTTCGCGATTATTGGCTGCTCCAACTCTTGATATACGCACTGTATCGAATTGTTGCAGGGATTTTAATGTCAGCTCGACCATAATTTGATGGTAACTCCAGATTTGCGCAAATGAAATTCTCTTTTTAGTGCATGTATAACTCCGACGCGTTGGAAAGCTAATTGTTTTGTAATTTTTTAGCCTTAATCTTGAGCATCTTTTTTTCTTTTTTTCTTTTTTAGCTTGACATGCACTGAGATACAGAGACCATTTAACTTTGGTGAAAGGGATATTCCACTTCTTTGTCTCAAGTGAATCTCTCCGATTTGTGACTTCAATTCCATAAGCTTTCTTTTTGCACGTCGGCGTCTTTATGCGAGTACTTTCTTTCCTCTTTACCTTTGGCTCGAACCCATTGGTTTTCGGATTGATCCGCCTCGGTGATCTCCGTGTCTGCTTAAAACAAAAGGAGCCAGAAGAGCGGAAGAGTCTGTGCTTTACTGGCAGCATTGGATGTGCAGCTCAGAGAATCCAAGAGAAGTCCAATTAGCGCCAGTGTCTCAGTGAATCGGGCTGCTTCATCACTATAATCTGCTTTTTGCCCCTCTTCTAAATTGTATTGGTCTACAAAACGTTGCTGAAGATGCATTATAATAACCTCTTTCATGTGCATGCATGCTTTTCCTCACATTCATATTATAACTCTCTGAATTATTTTTTAAATGCAACTCTTTGGCCGTTATTTTCCGTAACCCCTCTTTCATCGATATAGGCTACTACTACTCGTTTCTTAAAACAATAATACAATTAAATAAATAAAAAATCTCTGAGTTGTTGGTTGGAAAGCAAATGAAAACACACACAATGAATATCTCGGATCATCCATTATTGATGGCCGCCCTCTTTTGTACCTCACATGGACTGCTGTGAGCCACCGCTCCCGAATCCCAAAAGGCCACATATTTGTTTGACTTATTCAGTCCATCCAGTATCCAATAATAGGAGATTATTCTAACGACCTCTCTTCTGTCCACGCAGAGACTCGAGCAAAACGGACAGAAGATGTATGTATTTTAGGATGCATCAAAGTTTAGTCACATTTTCTGTTGCTCGTTGAAGTTTTTGGTTTCGTTTTTGCTCCATGAATTCATAAAGCACTCTTAATTGGCGCTCTGAACTTAATTGGCGAGACGGTATTAATTTCTAGCCCTTGAGAGCCACGGACCTCAGAAACAAGCCAGTGGGAGACAAATTCATAAAGCCCCCACGTGACTCGTGTTTTAACAAAATAGGCATGAGATTTTGACGCAAATATCAATTGATGTTTTGTTTTTTTTGAGTGGCACAGGATGCTCCAAAAAAAATTTTTTTATTATTTTGTATGCTGTACTGTGAGTTTCGCAATGCATAAACATGCTTTAACAAAAATAAAAGCATAGCTTTAAAGAATAAACGTTTTAATAACAAACACTATTTGCTGGAACGGCAGGTTTATTTGCTTTCGGCTTCTCTTTTACATTCAGTGACACGAAAGAAAAAACGGTGTAAATGTTTTTTTTTAAATGTGCAAAAGTTGATCTTAATAATTCTGTCTACACTATATTAAGTTTAATTTTGAATCTCTTTGTAACATGTCTGAACCTATTAGAACATGCATTTAGGTTCAATTACAGTTGAAACAATGTTGCACCAATGCCATTTTCAAATCAAAATCCTAATTTTCAGAGACTATAAGAGAATAGCTTGTTAGTTGCTCAAGATAAGAGTGTAAAAATGCTTGTGGGTTCTAGTTTATTCTTCAAAAAAAAAAAGAAAAAGAAAAAACTCCAAGAAGACAACCTGAGTGTAAGTCTGTTTCCAAGCAGCACAATAGATTAAGGATGGCATTAACTCTGACACATTATCAGCTTGTGGCTTATAAACAAACACCTGGCTTTTTGACAAGATCTTGAGCTTCGCATACAGTGCTGGGAAATGCAATTGTGTATTTTTATACAGCGCTGCAAACGAAGAAACTAACAAACTGACCTTTGATTGTGTGTGGCTTGTAACCCGTAAATTATAGAGATGGCATAGTGGCTATTTTAAGGATGCAATCGATAGTCATTAGCAAAAGTAATGTACTTGAAGAGTGACACGGGTTCAGCTCATTGAATAAAGTCCCTGCTGGTCTGAAACACACGGGCCATTCAGACACTCTAAGAGGAAAATTACATGATGGAATTTAACCCCTAATTTTCTTAATTACTGATGTGTGACATTGTCCAAATATTCCTGACTTCATATCAATTCCATCACTTTTTTTTGCATCGCACAGTAATAATAACAAGATGGACATGCATGAGAAAAATAACACCATAACACATGCTACAATATCCAATTTTGGGAAGCTGGGAACCCCTACGATACGCACATACTTGTCCGCTGATCCAAATATTTAGGCTATACTTCCCGAATGAAAAATAATGGAATGCCATCCGCTCCCCCCCAAAAATTACCCCCGGATGGTCCGAGCTGTCACGAGAGAAACAGGTGCAGCTTCTGTTTATGCAGAGTGACTGACAAATACCGCAGCGACCGCTGCCACAGGCCTGGCGATCACGAGCAGAGATGCTGGCCTGCAGCCGCTGGTAATGGGGCTCACAGATCCACTATTAATAAAAGGACCCACGGCGTTGAAGGGCAAGCGTTAATATTAAAGTTTTATTGCACAAATATGAAAAGGCGTGTTAAGCTCCCAAATCCTTATGCAAATGAAATCCGGTGTAATACCCTTAATTGAATACATGCATATTAATAATGTGCGCTCTCTGTCTAATATAATGTTGGCTTATACATTAAACATTTCATGCGTGCGCGAAATACATTTCGTGAATTTGTCAAATCTAAAAATAAAATGACAAAATGCATTCAAAATATATACTTCTAGCAAACTCCATGTATGTTTATAGACAATGTGGCATGCCAAAATGAACGGATAAGCTGTGTGTATATGCATCAGCAGGGGTTTTAAAGTTGGATTGCATAGGTATTTTCACCTGTCGCGAAACAGAGAGAGAAAGTGAGAGAAAGAGAGAGGTAACCATAACAACAGTGCAGTGCGCACGCGCTTTCCATTACGATCAGTATCGCACGGCGCACGTCACAAATAATTTTACATCACTTTATAATAACACTGTAAAATATTTTAGAAAAACTTTTGTGTTTTGTTTAAAATCTTTTTCCAATATTCAGGCTTGATTTGGTTGCTGCGTCGAAATGCAAACCTCGACACACTATGCCCTGAAATTTACTTTTACACTTAATAATATTTAAAAAAATAATAATAATAATAGCACGCACGCACGCGCACACACAAACACACACACACACACACACACACACACACACACACACACACACACACACACACACACAAAGCATTGCGCGTATAGCATGCATTTAAGCCTCTCTTTTAAAAAGTCTGAAAGTCACAGAATATTTCGCTCTATTTGGTTTGTCAGACACTGTCTGTGATTTCATAAACGTCTGCTTCATATTCCTCAGTGCTGTTTGAGTCAGATCTAATAACTGGAGCTCGGTGTTTAATATGGTTTGTACTCAAACACCAGGGAAAGCGAGCGCGTTTTGTCTGCCGCCTTTGTATCTCTCCCCGTGATAATTCCTCCAGCTCTGATCAAACCGCGGATATTCCTGTGCTGAGATTTGGGGCTTTCGCCACGAACGAAGAGAGCAACCCTGCCTCCCGCCTCCCGGTGAACGGATCGTTAATCTTTTATCCGTGGAATCTGGGCTGCACAAATAACGTGAGCAGGCCTGTGTGTTGCATCAGTGAAAACGAAGTGAATGGAAATGTGTTTTACGCAACTAAAGCGCACCGCGCCTGATGCTGCCTTGCGTCAGTCTGTCTGCTCTGAATGAGAAGTGCATGGATAGCGCTGTTTCCTGGCCCTTCTTTTAACCTGGTAATGAGTTCAAAGTTTGCCCTTTCCCTTCTGTCTGAGGTGTGAGAGCGGAAACCAATACCAGCTTCCTCAGCATCACACTGCTCTTCTGACTGATGCTGAGATGCGAGAGACGGACGATCATTTATGCGGGACTCTTGCCAAATACGATGGTCTATATTGCATGTTTAAATCTATATAGCTACTATTCGAAAAGCAGAGAAAAATTCAATTCAGATTGACCTTTTATTAGAGAAACAGCAATAGGCTCACATTTTATATTTATACTTATCGTTGCTATTATTATTGTTAGTCTATAATTAATATGCACGCTTTTAGGTTAAAGAAAAATAATGCAGGGATAAATGATTGCCTCAGTGCATAAATGCATGAAATAATAGACGTGTGGAAGACAGTCTTTCTGTCTGTACTCCTGTTAATTAGACAGTGCGTTATAGGAGAGAGAGAGAGAGAGAGAGAGAGAGAGAGAGAGAGAGAGAGAGAGAGAGGAAGAGATCATCACTCTCTTTCTCTCTCTCTCCCTGCCCACCAAAGCTTGCTGCAACTGCGTTGACTGTTTGCACGCATAGCAAGAGTTATTACACTTAAAAAAGACAATTTCAGCTCGTGCATGTAGTCTGTTTTATATCACAACGAAGCATGTCTATTTCAAATGCGTTAAAAGTGCAAAGTGCTGGTTTATTTCCCAGGTATAGTTCAGGTGTGATTACATCAGAAATGTGTACCACGAGTCAGTCTCAAAATCCATTATAAACATCCAAACTTCAAAAAGGTGATGTTTTAAACGCTGAGGGCAGTGCAACCAAACCAATTAGGTGTTGGATATGGTGACCATTCTGCTCGTGCCAATTAACGGCTGTCTCATTATACAGTCACAGCATTTGGGATTGATTATAGATTAGCTGTGGAGCAACTTCTAATATTAACCCGTCAGTCTGGGGCCAAAAAAAACAGAGGAAACTGAGGTTTAAGCGGATGCTCGAGAAATGTTGCGGCACGACACACTAGTTTTAATAAAGCAACACACTATCTAATAGGGTGCACATTAATTAGGGGAGATGGTGAACTTCTGAAATACGTAACACCTGTAGATAAACATCCCAATTTAACGGATGTAAATTGAGGCTATACTCGTTCGTTAATGGACGTGACCAAAGTAAGCGAACTGTGATCTTTAAAACATCAATAATTACCTGGAGTCTTATTGATTGCTTTGCAACTTAAATATCCTTTAAAAAAAACAGACCGGACAAAGCCAAGACAGATGCTTTGAGAACTTTAAGTTTGTTCTTCCAATCATTATTCATGAGGATAAACGTGCACAGAAAGTGCTTTCCAAAGCAACATAAGCTTTTAGCCTGTCTACTCGGGGTTTTGTCCCACACTTTTGGAGAACCTCTGGCTCGGTTTAGACCCCGAGGAAAAAAGAGAACATTTCTTTTGTTTGCCTCCATCCTTTCTCCGACTATTTGTCCCTGTAAGAGCAGTGAGCTTCTTTCCAGCATCTGCAGGCTGGATTAGCCAGAGGAGACGGAGCTTGTATTATATCCTGAAGGGGCTTGTACTGTAAAGGTTCACTACAAGTTCCCTCTCCTTGCTTTTCTCCTCCTAAACATACCGCCGACTTGAATGGGAGGATAACTCTTTGTTAACAGGGCAACTATTAACTCACATGGAGTTAATCAGAGTCAGTGGAATGGTGTATGTATTAACATCTGAATGGGCCATAGTCTCCACTCTGCTCTGCTTTATACGTTGGGTCCTCAAAAGGGACAAGGCTTTGCGCTTTAAATACTTCCTACTTCCCAGTATTGCTCGTCCTGGAAGAGAGAGCCGTGTTTAAAAGTAAACGCTGGCAAGAAAGCGCTTCCTCTGCGCGCTAGCGTCACTGTTATCCAGATCCAGGATTCTGGATCCAAAGTCGATGAATAGTCTTTGATCTTTGACATCCATAAAATGCTCACATCCAGTCCTAACATCTTGTAAAAACCCTGTCTTTAAGGATTCTGTCTTTAAAATCACAGCCAGTGACTTGGTTTACAGCATCGGCTCTGCTGAGAGGAAAAGTTATGGTGAGCAGGTTTATATATTTGGACAGAGCAAAAATATTCCAGAGCATGGATGTGCCCGTACCCTCCCTCCCTGACGGCAGCGCTGGTCAAAGACAATGTGCGAGCCTTAGGTGCACGGAGAGTGTTGACCTCTCCATTCAGACCCCTGGCCCGCCGAACAGGAGGAAACACTAATTAACATCTTACAGCTCTCATTTGTTCTCAACACCACTGGAGAAGCAGAGTGTGAAAGCGTCTGTGTGCGCGCTTACATATGAAGCGAGTAAACAAGTTATGTAGGATCGTGATTGTGACATGTCTTTCTGAAACTTGAGCTTTTGTTATTAATAACTTCACCAACAAAGTGACATGATACTAACGCTTGAAGTGTTTCCAACTATTGCAGAGATGCTCTTCCCGAAGTTTGACCCTGTGCTTTTCACCCCTGGTCGTCATGGAGGATTAGGTGAGGACCGTGAAGTTGTGTAAATTCCCCAAATGTCTATATGGTACTGGCTCCTCTGTTCCCCTCTGATTAGCTCGGCATGGTCTATTTGCTAAACCGGTGGCCCCGTCCTCTCGAAGGCCTCGCTTATTTGTTCTTGATTATTTTATTGAGTCGCTGGATTGTTGTCGGGGGAAAGTAAAGCTGATGTGGAAACGTAGACTTAGTGGGATTTATCCATAGGAGTGAAAAGGGCCTTTTCTCTGGTTTTGTTGGTTTAAACCTTGTCTTACCACCCCCCACCCCCCTCCCACCCACCAGCCTAAAAGCTTTTGACATCTTCATCTAGTTCACAGTGGGCAGGCTTTGTTTGCTCTTGTCAGGAGAGCGGATGGGGTTTTGCCCCTGTGAGCCTAGTGGCACAAGCGCAGGACTTTGCCGTGGACGAAAAGGGAGGGGGCGGCTTCTCCGCTCCAGCTCGGGCCAAAAGCGGGGCGCTCCCCTCCAACCCCCCTCCTCTTTCAGATCCCCACAATATGGTCATTGTCCGGCGGTGAATAATGTGGCCACTCCGGCGATGTGGGCCGCTTCTCGGGCTTTGACTATGAACCAGATTTCTTTCTTCATGGTGAAAGAAGTCTAATCCATGTAAATATGGGGATTCTGTAGATGGAGCGGAGAGGAGAGGAGAGTGTGTGTGTGTGTGTGTGTGGGGGGGGGGGGGGGGTGGATGAGAGGGAGGGTCAGCAATTTAACCTTTGACCTGACAAATAAGGAGCATGAAAGTTCCAGATTTGGCAGACAAAAAAAGGTTCCCGCGGCTGATTGAGTTTTCTTTGTGCTGCTCTGCCGTACAAGGCTGACTGACAGATGACATGTTGTGAAGACGAAGACATGCGCATCACTGCACTGTTGTTTGTCTCTCTTTAGAGAATTGTATCATAAAGTGTTTGATCACGGTTTTAAAGTGGACGATCTGGCCAATGCTAAACTACGAAGTGAAGTCAGAAGCCTGTTTTCCCCGTACGAACGCCTGTACCTTGCACTCTTAAAACAGTTTTAGTGTTCTTTGAATATAACGTTCCAGAAACCCCCACAAACACACAACACCCAAATGTCACTTGTAAAACATCAAGGGAGTCATAACATAGCTGGTAAAGACACAAAACATTGCCGTTAGCCCCGACGTGTGATATCACGACGCTTACAATGGTGCAAAACGCCCTCTTCTCCTTCTCTGAAAAAAATGGAGGTGTATTTTAAATATATACTTTACCCTAGTGAACTTAAAATAGACATACAGATGTAGTTTTACCAATCTCAGAATGCTAGGATCAAAAACACACGGGAAATGTTACCTGTTGTGGGGAATTGCCAGTTTTGAACTTTCAATTGGTTTAAATTCTACCATCAGTCTCTTTTTCTTCTCTTTTTCTTCTCTTTTTCTTCTCTTTTTCTTCTGCAAAACACAAAAGAAGATGTGTCGGGAAAAGGCTGGTGTCTAAAGAACCCATTGACTTTCTTTTTTTTAACAATATCCTTTGTGCTTTACATTTGAAACGAGAGGAAAGGATGACAAAATGTACATTTTTGCATGAACTATCCCTTTCAGATGGGATTGAAAACACCCAGGTAGTTGTTCATTGAATCTCTGACTAAAACCAGTGTGTGTGTGTCACAGTGACCCCACCTTTTCCAGACCTGTTCCTTTCATGACTTCCTTCCTGCTTTTAGGGTTTTATCGTTTCCTCTGGGAGAAGACAGTTTAAGAGGGCTGTCTGATCGGGTCTTGTGCGATGCGTGCACTAGATCTATCATTACAGATCTGTTCTAATGTATTTTAAATATAGAGATGTGTTTGGCGGTGCTGGTCGCTGTCTGAATGGCACTTTTGGTTGCTAAGCTTGTAATGTAACTTTGCTGGACAAAGCGCAGAGCTAAGAGTGAATATGTGTGTATCACTGTGCATGTTTGTGCATGAGAGAGCGTGTTTGTGAGAGCCTTGATTGGCTTGTATGTTTTCTTTTCCTTTCATGTGTTTTTAGTCTCCAGTGCTTTGTTCCTTTTATAATTACAGCAGTGTTCTCCTCTGAGAGCACTGGTTGCCGCGGTGAGGAGAGGATACGCGCGCACACACACACACACACACACACACCCCTCTCTCCTGCAAATACCCATTAACGTGTAGAGCGAAAGCTGTCTGTTTATACCTTTTATACAGGGGCACAATTAAAACAGAGCAAGATCAAAAAGATATTGAAGTTTTCTTTTGGGGGGGATATGGTTCAAAAATACAGATTTAGATATTGATGGCAAGCCTTTTTTTAATCATTAGGGATAAGATGATCGTTAAAGCTACCTCAGCAATTCACACACACACAAACACACACACACACGCACACACACACACACAGAGAAGCTAATACTGCTCCTTTTTAATTAAATTTTTTTGTATTTGGAAAGATAATGCCTGATTTCAAACGTTTTGCCCAGACGCATGATCATGGTCATAACAAACACATTGTGCCGCCTCAAACCAATTGTGCTGAGCAACTTTCTGAGAAATCAATCTTAGTTTATAGTTGTTTCAGCATATATATATCTGGGAAACATTGCAGAAATTGCACTCTTCAGCTTTAAAGATGAACAACAGACTTTTCTTAGAAATGGCAGACAGTTCTTAGAATTGCAACTGGGCATTGACTTGATGAGAAGACATTTTGTGCTGATAATCTCGGAGATGGATAGTATTGAGACATGACTGGCAGCCAAAAGAGTTGCAGCTGAAAATATTACATTCATTTTAAAAATGGTTTTAAGCATGTGGGATTGATATCTGTAGGTTCAAGTAAACACATTAGCCCCGACTTTTACCCATTACTATGCTTACAGTGTGTGTGTGTGTGTGTGTCTGTGTCTGTCTGTGTGTGTCTGTCTGTGTCTGTGTCTGTTTGTGTGTGTGTCTGTCTGTGTGTGTGTGTCTGTCTGTGTGTGTGTGTGTGTGTGTGTGTGTGTGTGTGTGTCACACAGACACACACCAACACTCATGTATATGTATGTATGTAAGTACACACACACTAACATATATTACATAAGCCTTTGTTATATTCATATGTAATGTATTAAATCTAATATAATAGGGTTAGAAAATAAAAATAGGGTTACAAAATTATAATACAAATTATAATAGGGTTATAAAAATACATAATTAGAAACAAAATCTTTAGATATCCATTTTATTCGAGCAAACGTAAAGTATTCATACAAGTATGAATAAGTAAGTTTAATAATAGTAATTAATAATAAATAAAAATTGTATAATTGTATTTAATAGTACGTTTTTATAAGAAGTGTGTGTGTGTGTGTGTGTGTGTGTGTGTGTGTGTGTGTGTGTGTGTGTGTGTGTGTGTGTGTGTGTGTGTGTGTGTGTGTGTGTGTGTGTGTGTGTGTGTGTGTGTGTGTGTGTGTGTGTGTGTGTGTGTGTGTGTGTGTGTGTGTGTGTGTGTGTGTGTGTGTGTTTAGTGATACACGTAGACACACACAAATACACACAGGTATATGTATGTAAGTATGTATATATATATATATATATATATATATATATATATATATATAAACATATATATACACACATACACATGCGCGCACACACACACATACAAACATATATTACATAAAACATTTTTTTACATAACTTTATGTTATATTCATATGTAATGTATTACATCTAATATAATATTACAAAATACAAAATCTAGAAACAAAATCTTTAGATATCCATTTTATTCGAGCAAACGTAAAATATTGATACAAGTATGAATAAGTAAGCGTTACAAATTACAATCAAGTTTCACTCATCTTAATACATTAAGATCAAAGTTGATCAACGGTGACGTGAGACTGATATCTGCAGGTTCGAGTGAATCCGGTCATCGCTGTGCACATCAGAAGACTTCTGAATGAAATTAGCGGTGGGTTTACGGTGAGTAACCGCATCTCTCTGACTGATCCAGCCCTCTTTTTTATTCCAGGAGTCATAAGGTCTTGTCTTCACGGCTCTGGTGCGACGGCCTGGGGAACCGTCGACGTGGATCCGTCCTCCTTCAATTCACACTCATCTCCCCTGCCGCACGGGTGTGAGATTATAAGCTCTGAGGACTCGCTCATTCACATTTTACAGGACTCCAGGTTATTAGCCAAACAAGGCGTGCATACACTTCCCCGGTGCCACAGTTTTCACAGTCGAGGATTTGGACCTTTATTCTCCATCACCCCGTTTTTCCCCCCCACCTCATTTATGCCCGTCTCTCTGGAAGAGCTCACGGATGAGGTGTTACAACAGCCTGATGTGAAATAGGGTTTGACTTGAGTGAAAAATCAGGCTGAGATCATGCCCCCCTCTCTTCTCTTTCTGTCCGCTCTCTCCTGCCACGCACCTTTCATATGCACTTTCATTCAGATCTCTCCCTTTTTTCCAGAACAAGGCAAAATGGTTTTTGCCACGTCCATTTGTTCTCGAAAGAGGAGACAAATTACAAATGTGCTTGCGAGCCTTTGTACTTGAAATGCCTTTTTCATACGCGGAAAGGAAACTGATGAAAAGCGTCGAGCACATCAAAGTGGTTTGACGGCGGGGCCGATTGAAAGGTTTAGAAAGTTTCGCCCTATCGCAGGTCGCCCCACTCTTTCTAGTCCGATTTTAGTTACGGGCTCATTTGAATTAAGCTCGCCCGTCAATTAGCATGACTTTTACCCCAGCTTGCTGGACTTCAAGGGCGCACAACTTTCCTAGCGCCGCGTGTTGTGTGAAAGCCTGGCATGCTGTTTCCTTCCTTTTACCAGCAGCTCGTAGGAAATGGTTAATGGCCTGCGTTTGGCAGGGGGGGCAGGAATGGAGAGGTATTTTACGGGGAGCAAAAAGGGGGGATGTGTGTGTGCGTGTGGTGTGTGTGTATCTCTGTGTGTGTGCGTGTGCGTTTGGGGGGGGGGACAATGAGGAGGGCAGTATAGGTGACAGGTGAGTCAATCAAAATTAAAACATATGCTGCCCTACCCAAGACCAGATGCTCTGTGTTTGAGACAAAGACAGAGTGAGTTTGTGCATTAGTGTGTGTGTGTGTGTGTGTGAGAATAGGACAGAGAGTTTTTGTTTCTCGACTTGCTGCGTGGGGGCTGGTTTTGTGGCAGGGGAGGAGGTATATAGAATTAAAACTCGTAAAAACATTGACTGCAGCCTCTGAATCACATTTCCTTCATGACGGAAGGCTGAATGTGGCCTTTATGGCGTGTGTATTGTTTTCCCTCTTTTCATGGTTTTGATAAAAAACAAATGTTGACTATAGTGTAACATTCTGTTTTATCATCATCATTTCTGGACACTCTAAATATTGGTTAAACTAGACCATCTCTCATCAAAAGAATTGCTTAATGTTGCTGTAATAGCAATTCTGGTTAGATAGCTTTTAAACCTGTTTAGTGTTACATTATTCTTTCAGCTTAACAGGATAAGACTTTGAGTTTCAGACTGTTTGTGGTCATCTATTTGCATCCTGAATTGTGAATCCTGGTCTTGGTTTTTTAAGTTTACCTAAAACTACAGGTGCACTTGAAGTGCATGTCATTCATATCAATACTGACTGATAAGTCAACGTTTTAACGCCAACATTTGGCATTTGTCATTGATCAAAAAGAAAAAGTACATGCCATCATATCCCGTAATTGTGTTGCTAGTCATTTAAAATCCTCAAACCCTAGTGTTGCCACACCTTTGACTTTCAAGCCTTGCTATTTCCTTCAGAAAAGTGTAACCTTGTATAGCATGCGTGCAATTTTTCATATCAAAAGTAACCACTTGACGAATATAAACAAATTGTGTTTTTGCAATCGCCTATTTACTGCCCAAATGTCAAAATTGGACTATATGACATACTACTTATACATTTTCTCTGTGCGTCTGACCTAAAATGAAGGTAAACGCACGGATGAGAAGTGATGTACGTCAATAAGCTAATTAAATGTTTGAGGGGAGCATGAGAAGACGAGTGGAGGGCTGAGCAGCTGAGATGATGAAGAGTGTGAGAGTTAAACTGAAAGAGCTAAAAGAAAGAAAGGAGACAGAAGGGATTAAGCTGTGAGAGGAAGAAAAGGGAGGGAGAGAGAGAGAGAGAAAAAGTGTCTATTTGTGTGTGTGCGCGAGAGAGAGAGAGAGAGAGAGAGAGATGTGGTGCACACTGGGAGTTAAGGTCCAACACGACGGATAAGCTCCTCAGGGGGACTTTGGGCAATATCCTGTTAGAGTGGAATGCAAATCTGTGTGATTGTGACCAGGGGCCTGGCACCACAGTTCACATACGCACG
>JAWRVZ010000310.1:0-7500 GCA_037043235.1 Rhodeus uyekii
GTGTCACACACACACACTCACACACTCTCTCTCTCTCTCTCAACACACACACACACACACACACACACACACACTCACTCTCTCTCTCTCTCTCTCTCTCTCTCTCTCACACACACACACAAACACACTCTCTCTTTCACACACACACCACTCTCTTTCACACAAACACACACACTCTCTCTCACACAAACATACTCTCTTCACACACCCTCTCTCTTCACACAACACACCACACTCTCTTTCACACAAACACACTCACACTCTCTCTCTCTCACACACACACACACACACAAACACACTCTCTCTTTCACACAAACACACTCTCTCTTTCACACACACACACACTCTCTTTCACACAAACACACTCACACTCTCTCTCTCTCACACACACACACACACACACACACACTCTCTTTCACACAAACATCACTCTCTCTTTCACACACACACACACTCTCTTTCACACAAACACACTCACACTCTCTCTCTCTCACACACACACACACACACACACACACTCTCTTTCACACAAACACACTCTCTCTTTCACACAAACACACTCACACTCTCTCTCTCTCACACACACACACACACACACACACACTCTCTTTCACACAAACACACTCTCTCTTTCACACACACACACACTCTCTTTCACACAAACACACTCACACTCTCTCTCTCTCTCACACACACACACACACACACACACACACCTCTCTCTCACACAAACATACTCTCTCTTTCACACCACACACACACTCTCTTTCACACAAACACACTCACACTCTCTCTCTCTCACACACACACACACACACACAACACACTCTCTTTCACACAAACACACTCTCTCTTTCACACAAACACACTCTCTCTCTCACACAAACACACTCTCTTTCACACTCTCTCACACACACACACACACACACTCTCTCTTTCACACACACACACACTCTCTCTTTCACACAAACACACACACTCTCTCACACACACACACACACTCTCTCTCTCTCTCAAACACACACACACAAACACACTCTCTCTTTCACACACACACACACTCTCTTTCACACAACACACACACACTCTCTCACACACACACAGTTACACTGATTTAAAATCATGTCTCTCACACACACACACACACACACACACACACACACACACACACACACACACACACACACACACACAGTTAACTGATTTAAAATCATGTTCTCAAAACATTTGCACACAAAAAAACAGAATATACGTCATCTAAAGTAAAAAAGAAGGTACTTCTAAAGTTCAGACAACATTTATTCAACGTTCCCATAACGTTTGACGAATGATAAAACAATGTTGATGACACGTTTTAAAAGATGTTTTTGTGTTACTCGTCATTTCTTTGTGTAATTTAGCAGCAATTCTTTCTACACGCGTTTGAGTTCCAGTGCAGTGAAGGAAACACTTCAGCCGAAGCATCAGTGTGTGTGTGTGTGTGTGTGTGTGTGTGTGTGTGTGTGTGTGTGGAGATAAACACAAACTCAGAGCGGCCAAAGCAAGCCGTGTGTGAGAGAGACTGACTGCAGCTGGATGAGGCGGAGTGAGGGATGGATGGAGGGATGATGGATGGCTGGCTGGATGGAGCGAGGGATGGATAGATGGAGCGAGGGATGGATGGAAACGAGGGAGGGATGGATGGAGCGAGGGATGGATAGATGGATGGAGCGAGGGAGGGATGGAACGAGGGAGGGATGGATGGAGCGAGGGATGGATAGATGGATGGAGCCGAGGGAGGGATGGATGGAGCGAGGGATGGATGGAGCGAGGGAGGGATGGATGGAGGGAGTGCTGGGGTGTTTGCCTGACATGCCTAAACTCGTCAGGGCCGCTTCCTTCTGCTTTCAGAATGATCTGGAGGCGTTTGTGACGCTCATGTCTTTGGGACGCGTCCCGCCGCTGGAAGATTGTCACCTTTTAGAACTTCTTCAAACGCTCCGGTTCCCCGGCAGACGCCTCTCTCTCTCTCTCTCTCTCTCTCTCTCGGCCGATGAAGGTCATCTTCAGGGGGTTTCCAGCGTCTGACGGATCAGCTGAGATGAAACTGAAAGAGTGTCTGTTTCTGGTGGATCCCAGACGATATTTACATTAAGTAATTAAAGCTGTTATTTATAGCCTTCAGAAGTCACACACACACACACACACACACACACACACACACAAGATGAGCTCATGGGGAACTCAGGCGATGTCATCATCACTCAGTGTTTAGACTCTATTACAAGACAATTCAACTCTATTCTCAAACACAAGCTCTATTTGGCTTCTCCTGCATAACAACAGATGTAGATTTTTATTTATTTATTACTATAACTCATTTACACACACACTCCTCGTGCACACTCTCACTCTCTCTCATTCTCACACACTCACTCTTTCATTCTCAGTTGTCTCACACACTGACGCTAAACACTCTCTCACACAGACGTGGATAATAAAGACCCGTTCACACGAGAAAGATGATCATATCCAGTGTCACACCACCGCATGATTTTGTTCTGTTTATTGTGAGTTTGTTGTCTGTCGCTTGAAATGCTTGAGCTGGACTGTGATTGGCTGTTGGGTGTTTGTTCATCGATGGGATTCAGAGATTCATGGTTGCAGGTGTTGACTCTACAGTTGTTCAGCTTTATTTGCGGAAGGCCTCGCTCCGCCCGCAACAAACCGGCCACGTTACGCAACACCTCAATTACTTACAGGAAACAAAATTAGTTTAATGAGCTGTTACATAAACCTCGCTCTTCTGAGAAACGAAACGACTCCAATAGAGGAGAAGCGGGGAAAAGCTTGAACGAGGACGCAGTGAATCCCAGCGGAAAACTCCTGAATCCCAGCGGACGAGCAGGAAAGTCCCGCCGAGAGAAAGAAGCTGCACAATGACATCGAGTTCACGGTTCAGCTGGAATCCACCCAGAAACACCGGCGCTGCACAAAACCCCCTCGTCCCACACACACACACACACACACACACACACACACACACACACGTCTGTTTCCATCACAGAGAGAAACTTGCCCCATTTCATGACACTGGTACTTTCCACACACACACACACACACATAACACACATGCTTAGTGTCAGATGGGCGTCGTGTTTTGTGAACACACCTGTCGGCACACCTGGAAAGAGAGAGAGAGAGAGAGGGCAGTGTAACCCGAGAGCTTCACCTGTGCAAACACACACACACACACAATAACACAAAAGCATGGCTGGGTTTTGTTTTGTAGTAAAGTTTATAGAGTTAAAATGCTGACGTTACACGAGATCACGAGATTGAGACGCTGGCTTTACATGAGTGAGGGCAAAGGTCACGCTATTTACACCAATCAGAGAGCAGAACACAGTCTTTAAGAGAAGCTTCCAGTCCATCAGCTCTACTCTAAACTACACAAACACTCCTGTGCGTAACCACTCGCTCGAGCGCACAAACTCCCTGCCGCTGCAGTGCTTCACTGTGATTGGTCGGCCGCAGGGCTGGCCGCCGCCCCCTCGTCGTTGCTGCTGTCCACTTCCCTGCTCCATGGCCGCCTCCTCGTCCAGCCGCTGGCTGGTGTAGTCGCTGATCTGCAGGAAGCCGCTGGGCCTCTCACCACCACCGTTAGACTGGCTGGAGTCGGGCATGATGGAGTACTGAGGGATCACCTGACCGGAGACACAAGCACACGCGTGCCGTCAGCGGTGCCAACCGTGCCAACCGCGCCAACCTGCCATGTGTCCTAAAACATCTGCTTAGTACAATAATACACTCACTCTCCTGCATTTATCAGCTGCTTTTATCATCGCATTCAAGAAACACATTGACATTCTAATCAGTTCTTGCCAACCTGCGAATCAAACCCATGACCATGATGTTCCTAAACATCTAAATATTAGTCAATTTCTAATACACTCAACATCTACAGTATAATTGATTATCAGCTGCTTTTAATCAAATGTATAGGATTAAAAGACTAACACATTGACATTCTATTATCAGTTCTTGCTTTATGTGAAGATTGAATCAAACCCATGACCTTGATGTTGCAAGCCTGTTAAATATTCATCAAATTCTGGGGATTCAACATTATACTATAATTGATTTAGAAAGGCTTTAGAATTACTCATTTTGTATAGGATTAACAAAAGTTTTAAACGTACTATGTCCATTAATTCTACATTCAGTTGGAGATTCAATGTGGAAGATATGTTTTACGAGATAACTTAATGTTAGACGCCTAATTACATGTTCAAAATCTGACGGCTTAATACAATTATACGTTCATATGAATGCAACAATTCTGCACAGCAATTACTCATTTTGTATTATTATTACAAATGTTTTAAATGACTATGTCCTTTTTCTACATTGATGATGATGGATGATGCCTTGACAATTGCTGGAAATTTACTGCGTTACTGTAGATAACGAGAGAGCGACTACTATTAAACATAAATACATCTGTGAGTCACGGTTACATTTATCGCCCGTTACTTTTATGTCGAAATGTTTTTGAAGTGGAGCACAGCCAAACACTCCCTATTATTGACTTATTATATTTCTTGACAGAATTTAAGTGTTGATGATTTTATGGATGATGGCCTCTGAATATCTTGAGCACAAAAAAGCAATAAATTCTCCACTTCACATGGTTATTGCGTGACTGATTAGCGTAGCTAGTTCACTGCGCTGAGTTTGCGTTGCTCGTGGATGGCGCTCCGCTCACGGTTCACTCGCTGTCGTTGATCTCGTCTGAGGAATAACACGCTGCAGCATCCGCACGCTTTCTGTGATTTTGTGAGCAATCTTTGTGTTTGCATTGCTGGAGAATATAATTAAAGGTTTGTATCAAGAGTCGAAGGTGGTTTTTATTGTGGTAGTTTTGCATCTGCCTTTTGTTGTTAGCAAAACATACAATAATCAACATAACCCACAAGAAAATACTGAGTCAAAATAGGGAGTTTTGGCGGCTCCACTTCAAAAACATCGACATAAAAGTAACGGGCGAGATAACCGTGACTCCACTGTATTTATATTTAATAGTAGTTTTTTTTATATACAGAAGCAGTAAATTGCCAGCAATGTCAAGGCATCATCATCATCATCACACTTAAATTCTGTCATAAATATAATAATAATAATAATAAGTGTTTGCTGTGCAGAATTGTTGCTTTCATATGAACGTATAAATGTATTAATCACAGATTTTTCTGTAATTAGTCGTCTCCTCGTTATCTCGTAACGCATATTTCCACATTGAATCTCCAACTGAATGTAGAAAAAGGACATAGTATTTAAAACATTTGTTAATGCACAAAATGAGTAATTCTGGCCTTTCAGCATTACAGTATAATTGAAAGCCGTCATTTTGAACATTTAACAGGCTTTAACATTAAGTGCGTTTAAAACAATCTTCACATAAACCCATTATAATTAATGTCACGTTTAGTCTTTTAATCCTATACATTTTTTTAAGTGACTAAATCAATTATACTGTAATGTTGAATCCCCAGAAATTGATAATATTTAGTGCTTGCAACATCAAGGTCATGGGTTTGATTCCCAGGAAAGCAAGAACTGATTAGAATGTCAATGTGTTTCTTGAATGCGATGATAAAAGCAGCTGATAAATGCAGGAGAGTGAGTGTATTATTGTACTAAGCAGATGTTTTAGGACACATGGCAGGTTGGCGCGGTTGGCACGGTTGGCACCGCTGACGGCACGCGTGTGCTTGTGTCTCCGGTCAGGTGATCCCTCAGTACTCCATCATGCCCGACTCCAGCCAGTCTAACGGTGGTGGTGAGAGGCCCAGCGGCTTCCTGCAGATCAGCGACTACACCAGCCAGCGGCTGGACGAGGAGGCGGCCATGGAGCAGGGAAGTGGACAGCAGCAACGACGAGGGGGCGGCGGCCAGCCCTGCGGCCGACCAATCACAGTGAAGCACTGCAGCGGCAGGGAGTTTGTGCGCTCGAGCGAGTGGTTACGCACAGGAGTGTTTGTGTAGTTTAGAGTAGAGCTGATGGACTGGAAGCTTCTCTTAAAGACTGTGTTCTGCTCTCTGATTGGTGTAAATAGCGTGACCTTTGCCCTCACTCATGTAAAGCCAGCGTCTCAATCTCGTGATCTCGTGTAACGTCAGCATTTTAACTCTATAAACTTTACTACAAAACCCAGCCATGCTTTTGTGTTATTGTGTGTGTGTGTGTGTTTGCACAGGTGAAGCTCTCGGGTTACACTGCCCTCTCTCTCTCTCTCTCTTTCCAGGTGTGCCGACAGGTGTGTTCACAAAACACGACGCCCATCTGACACTAAGCATGTGTGTTATGTGTGTGTGTGTGTGTGTGGAAAGTACCAGTGTCATGAAATGGGGCAAGTTTCTCTCTGTGATGGAAACAGACGTGTGTGTGTGTGTGTGTGTGTGTGTGTGTGTGTGTGTGTGGGACGAGGGGGTTTTGTGCAGCGCCGGTGTTTCAGGGTGGATTCCAGCTGAACCGTGAACTCGATGTCATTGTGCAGCTTCTTTCTCTCGGCGGGACTTTCCTGCTCGTCCGCTGGGATTCAGGAGTTTTCCGCTGGGATTCACTGCGTCCTCGTTCAAGCTTTCCCCGCTTCTCCTCTATTGGAGTCGTTTCGTTTCTCAGAAGAGCGAGGTTTATGTAACAGCTCATTAAACTAATTTTGTTTCCTGTAAGTAATTGAGGTGTTGCGTAACGTGGCCGGTTTGTTGCGGGCGGAGCGAGGCCTTCCGCAAATAAAGCTGAACAACTGTAGAGTCAACACCTGCAACCATGAATCTCTGAATCCCATCGATGAACAAACACCCAACAGCCAATCACAGTCCAGCTCAAGCATTTCAAGCGACAGACAACAAACTCACAATAAACAGAACAAAATCATGCGGTGGTGTGACATGCTATTATAGTCATTAATATAGGGATTAATTAAGAGGGATTTATCATTGGAAAACAATTTAATCAATTATTAAATGTTTAAGAACTATCAAAATATAATCCAACTATTCAAACATTAATATAGGGATTAATTAAGAGGGATTTATCATTGGAAAACAATTTAATCAATTATTAAATGTTTAAGAACTATCAAAATATAATCCAACTATTCAAACTGACTCCACAAAAATTCTAATGGAAAACAAGGAAACGGGAAAAATAAAAATTTGTACAATAAAAACTAACAAATTGTTTTAAAATTCAATTTCAATAAATTAGACGTTTTCTTGCTAACATTTAATTTAACCATCAATAACTGAAGTAAACACAGAATTGAGTAAGAGATAAACGAGTGAGAGAAACACCTGAGCGCCGCATCCGGCCGTTTTCCCGGATCCCACGGGATGGTGCGCCTGCAGCGGCGGCGGCTGCGACAGCTGCGTGTGTGTGTTGGGCCGGTTGTGTGAGGTGGGCGCCTGCTGGAGGCGCGGCAGCGGAGCGATGGAGAGCCGGTTGTGTGAGGTGGG
>JAWRVZ010000310.1:15000-42500 GCA_037043235.1 Rhodeus uyekii
GGACATTCTGCTGCAAAGAATTTGACTTGACTTTAAAGCAAATCCGGGGGGGCTGAATCGTTTCAAAAAGAGGCACAACATTGTCTTTAAAGTGATTTGTGGAGAGCGCAGCGGTTAAACAGAAGCAAGTGGTTCGGGGATTAAGACTCAAATGTGCACAGTTCTGCATGAGACTCTGAACATTTCAGCCGATCGCTTCATCAAACAAATCGCGGCAACACTGTTGTGTAAAAAACACTAAAAACATGAGCATCTACATTCTCATTTAATCACATTTTTCTCATTTACATCAATACATTTTATTTTTCTTTCTCTTACTACAAACCACGGTTTGGTTTCACTTTTATAAGAAATACAGCCGGCAGGTTTGAAACCCGTCAACACTGATCGGGCTGTCAGAGCAGTCAGGTGTTCACTGCGGAGGGAAGCAGTGTGTTTGCTTCAGACGTCATTTTCACGTGACTAGTGACGTAGATACAGGCTCCGAAGCAGTGGTTCATTGCAAAGCTTGTTCGAGTTTGAAGCTTCGGAGCGTCGGTGTCAGACGTAACATCACTACAGACGCGCACCATTACCGCTTGCAGCCGCTCAAAATGTGTTTTTTAGAAAAATTAGGTGAAATTGAATAATTTTCCGCGGCACACCTGACGATCTCTCACGGCACACTAGTTGAAAAACACTGTCTTGAGGGTTGTTATCTTTGGGCTGACAGGCAGCTGACAGGTCGTCCACCACCGTCACTCTGACAGCTGCGCTGATTGGCTGTCTGACCTGTCAATCATGCAAGAAAGCGTGATTGGCTGTGCTGCCATGAAGGCGGGCTCTTCTCTTAAAGGGACGAGCGAGAGACTGTTTTTTTCTTTCTTTTTCTTCTGATTCTGACTTTCTTATTGCGTGAATTTCGCGCACAAGCACTGTGTACGGATTATCTGCATCTGAGGGTTATAAGTGTGGAAATCGGTAATATATATGTATGGGTTGTATGTTAATATACAGTAATACCTCGGTTTACGAGCGACTTGGTATACGAGCAAATCGGTGTACGAGAAAAAAATTCCCTCACCCACGCGCAGTTCTGTGTGGAAAAAGTCCTAACGCTCAGCATCCTTTTGGGCATTTTTACATGAAATATCCTAATGACAGCCTCTCATAACACAGTCAGGAGGTTCCAACCCCTTTATCAGCCCTTAACTCATTCATTGGCTCTATCATTCACCACAGTGATACTTTTATAAGTGATTTACAGAAGTTTTTACCTCATATTTCAACATTAATTAATTGTGATCACTATTGTTCACGTAGTGAAATATACACGGTTTTAGCCAAATAATAAACAAAGTAATTGGGTTAGACAAACCATATTTTTATACAAACAACATATAAGCCTCTCCTACAAATGAGCACTGTTTTCATGTTCGTCAGACCTGCCGTTTCTCTGCAGTATCGGCAAAAGCGCAAGGAGTAAAATGTGACTTCTTACCCCGTGAGCGACTCGTTTTAACAGACAGCGGGTTAGTTGTAACACCATGTTATCCAATGCAAGTTCATTCACGTGTTTTTATTTGTTTTGTTTTGCGTCTTGATGATCATAAGCATAACTTATGAATTAAACATATTTTTTTCCTTTGTTCAAAACACAACAAATGTAAAAAATAATGTAATGACATGAAAAACGTTTTAATAGGTTAATACAATGCAAAATATATGATTATTGATGCAACTTGTTCAATGCCGCTTAGTGTTACAACTAACCCCGCGCTGTTTTGTTTACTTCAGGACCGGATAGCAGCCACTATGTGTTTTTTTCACGTCTTTCAAAATGGAACCATCTTTTAGCCAAGAAGATGCTAATCATAACAATATAAGATTAGACTAACAATCTTTCACATATTCTTTGAAAATCGAAAAACAACTACTATAACACAAAATATTTACATGCTGCCAAAAGAGTTTTTCCTGTGGTTCTCATCCAAACTTATTTCTCGAAAAATGGCCAGAAGACGTGTGCAAACAGTGTGATGAAAAGCCCTTTAGCACGTCACATTTATGCCCATGCAACTATCTATAAAAAAAAATAAAATAAAAAAATTCCCTGTTACTATTTACCCCGCGTTACTTTGTGCCCCACGCTCCCCTAGTTCTCTCGCGGCTCCCGCGAATTCGTTCGTTCAAGGCTCCCGCGATTTAGTTTGTTCAAGGCTCCCGCGATTTCGCTCCATGTTCCACGACTTTAACTCTGGATTATCACTTCGTTTGGTTTCTACACTATTATAATAAATTCACTCATTTGCTTTCATCCTTGCTTTCCCCCCTCCTCCCTCCTCTCTCTCCTCCATGCAGGCTGCTCAAACCTGAAGTGCATTACAGTAAATTGTCAAGTATTTTTAGAGTTTATCAATTATTAATTAGTATTTATATGAGATCTTAATGGTTACAATTTTAACTGCAATTAATAGGGTAAAACCAAAACAAATATTTAAAAATGGGCATTTGTGGTCATGTGGAACGAATTAATTGATTTTTAGTGCATTCTTATGGGGAATTTTGTTTTGGTGTACAAGCATTTTGGTTTATGAGCTCGCTCTTGGAACGAATTAAACTCGTAAACCGAGGTATTACTGTATATGTAATATATGATGTATGGGTTATCTCGCGAAACGGTTATCTCAATGCTTTTTCCCGACCCCCGACGCCGTCGACATAACCCAACTCCACTGTATAAGGATTCCTGTGATATAAAAATGTGGTTTTAATTATGAGTTCTTGCCTTTGAGACACACGATGCAGTAGCAGCTAATGACGACATGTGCGGAGGAGGAGGAAGAGGAAGAGGAAGAGGAGGGATTACGTAGATAATAAACACAATACAGAAGTGTAGTGTTTCGTCAGTGTTGTGTGTTGGATAGACTCAGAAGCTCATATGTATTATTATTGAACACTCATAACTCGTGCTGCTCCCAGCTTAATACTGGTGAATCACTTGTTGCCCCCGGTAACCCCCGCTGTAAAACCAAGCTGCCTCTAGTGGAGATCATATGCAATTACCCATAAATGAGGAGCTTGAGCTGCTGCGAGTGCTGAACACCTCTAGCGTCTGGAAGCTGCTCGTATCTCAGAACGCTCGTATCTCAAGGCATTACTGTATAGTTCTCAAATCGCTGGACACTAAAAGCATGAGATGCACTCAAACAAATACCCTCCTGCATTTGTGCAGGCGTCAGTGTGAGGAGTTGTGCTGCTCTCACCCGACACCATGTTGCTGGTGATGATTTTGCCGCCCAGCGTGGCGAGGGACTTGGGCACGACCGTGATGATGCTGCCGCTGGTGGTTTTGACGTAGGTGGCTCCGGCGGGGGAAGTGGCGACGCGGGCGCCGAGGGCCGGGCTGACGGATGGGCGTGTGTATGTGGCCTGAGTGCCTGTAAGACAGCAGGGCAGCGTTCAGTGACGCGCGGGCGCGAGCGGGCGAACCGAGGCTGGCGCGGGTGTGTACCTGTGGGATTGGACACCAGTTTGGTGGTCATGATGGCTCCATTGCTGCTGACCACCATGATGGGGGCGGAGCTGCTGGGCAGGGCGGCGCTGGAGGGCTTGGGTAGGATCTTACTGGGCTGCATCTGCTGCGTGATGATCTTCACACCTGCGCGCGCACACACACACACACACACACTCATCAGGAATCGCTGCAGGTTTTATTTGGGTTAGTGCTGCATGTCTGCACTGTCACTCATCCTCACCAGACTCCTGTTTGATCTGAATGGTGGGTTTGGCCCCGGGGGCCCCGCTGGCGCTCTGAGGGCCGGTCATGGACGCCTGCAGGGCTTTGCTAGACGCAGACTGAACCGCCGACGCCTGCTGCGCTTTGGGAATCTGCAGGATCTGAGACGGAGAGCCGACCAAAGCCTTTGGAGACGGCAGACGAGTGGAGGCCATCTTCACTGCGGTGGACGAGCCACCTGAACACATACACACACACACACACAAACGTGAAAAACACACACGTAAAAAAACACAAAAACACACACACACAAACGTGAAAAACACACACACGTAAAAAACACACACACACACACACACGTAAAAAACACACACACACACACACTTACCCTGTGCGATGGTTGACATCACCACTGACGGGGTGGAGGACACCACGGTCGTCACGGCGACAGGACTGGGCCCTGGGGCCGCACTGGAGCTGGCAGAAATCACCATGGTCTGCTTCTGATTGGACGCTGTGAGCGCAGCGCTCGACACCAGCTTAGACACGGCCGCATAGTTGTGAGACTTCGACAAGATGTTCGGCACGAAGTTTGAGCTCGGAGACGTGGTGACGATTATCACCTGCAGCACAAACACACACAGTAAAACAGAGTAATTCTATCATAAATACAGTAAAACAGTGTAATATTATATCAGTGTAAAACAGCTGTTTTCTATGTGAATATATAGTAAAGTGTCATTTATTCCTGTGATTAAAGCTGAATTTATTAGATGATACAGTAAAACAGTGTAATATTATATCAGTGTAAAACAGCTGTTTTCTATGTGAATATATAGTAAAGTGTCATTTATTCCTGTGATTAAAGCTGAATTTATTAGATGATAAATACAGTAAAACAGTGTAATATTATATCAGTGTGAAACAGCTGTTTTCTGTGTGAATATATAGTAAAGTGTCATTTATTCCTGTGATTAAAGCTGAATTTATTAGATGATAAATACAGTAAAACAGTGTAATATTATATCAGTGTAAAACAGCTGTTTTCTGTGTGAATATATAGTAAAGTGTCATTTATTCCTGTGATTAAAGCTGAATTTATTAGATGATAAATACAGTAAAACAGTGTAATATTATATCAGTGTAAAACAGCTGTTTTCTATGTGAATATATAGTAAAGTGTCATTTATTCCTGTGATTAAAGCTGAATTTATTAGATGATACAGTAAAACAGTGTAATATTATATCAGTGTAAAACAGCTGTTTTCTATGTGAATATATAGTAAAGTGTCATTTATTCCTGTGATTAAAGCTGAATTTATTAGATGATAAATACAGTAAAACAGTGTAATATTATATCAGTGTGAAACAGCTGTTTTCTGTGTGAATATATAGTAAAGTGTCATTTATTCCTGTGATTAAAGCTGAATTTATTAGATGATAAATACAGTAAAACAGTGTAATATTATATCAGTGTAAAACAGCTGTTTTCTGTGTGAATATATAGTAAAGTGTCATTTATTCCTGTGATTAAAGCTGAATTTATTAGATGATAAATACAGTAAAACAGTGTAATATTATATCAGTGTAAAACAGCTGTTTTCTATGTGAATATATAGTAAAGTGTCATTTATTCCTGTGATTAAAGCTGAATTTATTAGATGATAAATACAGTAAAACAGTGTAATATTATATCAGTGTAAAACAGCTGTTTTCTATGTGAATATATAGTAAAGTGTCATTTATTCCTGTGATTAAAGCTGAATTTATTAGATGATAAATACAGTAAAACAGTGTAATATTATATCAGTGTAAAACAGCTGTTTTCTATGTGAATATATAGTAAAGTGTCATTTATTCCTGTGATTAAAGCTGAATTTATTAGATGATAAATACAGTAAAACAGTGTAATATTATATCAGTGTAAAACAGCTGTTTTCTATGTGAATATATAGTAAAGTGTCATTTATTCCTGTGATTAAAGCTGAATTTATTAGATGATAAATACAGTAAAACAGTGTAATATTATATCAGTGTAAAACAGCTGTTTTCTATGTGAATATATAGTAAAGTGTCATTTATTCCTGTGATTAAAGCTGAATTTATTAGATGATAAATACAGTAAAACAGAGTAATATTATATCAGTGTAAAACAGCTGTTTTCTATGTGAATATATAGTAAAGTGTCATTTATTCCTGTGATTAAAGCTGAATTTATTAGATGATAAATACAGTAAAACAGTGTAATATTATATCAGTGTAAAACAGCTGTTTTCTATGTGAATATATAGTAAAGTGTCATTTATTCCTGTGATTAAAGCTGAATTTATTAGATGATAAATACAGTAAAACAGTGTAATATTATATCAGAGTAAAACAGCTGTTTTCTATGTGAATATATAGTAAAGTGTCATTTATTCCTGTGATTAAAGCTGAATTTATTAGATGATAAATACAGTAAAACAGTGTAATATTATATCAGTGTAAAACAGCTGTTTTCTATGAGAATATATAGTAAAGTGTCATTTATTCCTGTGATTAAAGCTGAATTTATTAGATGATAAATACAGTAAAACAGTGTAATATTATATCAGTGTAAAACAGCTGTTTTCTATGAGAATATATAGTAAAGTGTCATTTATTCCTGTGATTAAAGCTGAATTTATTAGATGATAAATAAATAAAGAAAAGTTGTATTTTCGCATCATTACTCCAGTCTTCAGTCTCACATGATCTTCATGAATTTACTTTAAACTTTTATTTGATCCACAAAATATTATATTGTCTATTAAACCATAATCTGTCTTGAAATATAACAGTCAAACAAAAAGACAGTCTCGCCCCATCAACTTCAGTCACAGAGCATCTGCAGGACTATAAGCCTCTGCTTTAATCTTTATTGACAATATTAGAAAATTAAGCAGGCGAGTGACAGGAGAAGAGGGGGATTGTGGGAAGGCACCTTCTGCGTGGTGGTGTTGGTGGTCTGGGTGGAGGGTTTGGTGAAGGTGATCTTCACCGGCGACATGTGCGGCGGCAGAGAGTTGGCGATGCTCTGCATCAGGTTGCTCATCTTCGGGCTGCCGCTCACGGGAACCGTGATGGTTTTGGAAATGGGCGTGGCCACTTTAGGCACCTCCTTCAGCAGCACGGGGGAGGAGCTCGAGGAGTTGGTCCTGCGTCTCTTACGAGGTTTCTCATCCTCATCAGAGCAGCTCACGCCTGAGAAACACACACAACCACAAATAACACACTGTTTTCCGGTACTGCGCAGCTCTAGTGTCGTGTGAGTGTGAGAGCGAGTGAGTGAGAGACTGATTGTGAGTGAGAGAGTGATTATGAGTGAGAGATGTACTCTTGACGTAGACTGTACTCCCGCTGGGTAGCACCACCACGTTGGAGGCGGGACTGGCGGGTCGAGGGGATTTGACGGCTGATGTGCTGCTGCTGCTGGGAGTGGAGGCGCTGGGTGGAGTGGAGCTGGTGCTGGTGTACGAGTAACACACAACCACTGCAACACACACACACACTTCTGTCATTCATATGTGCACTTCTACAGCACTTTATGTTGTAATTTTATTCAAATTCCCTTTTTATTCAATTTTGTATTGTTTTATTTTCCTCCAAATTCCGTTTTGTAATATTTTTTATTCTGATGAATTTTCCCCCAAATTCCCTTTTTATTTTATTTTTTATTCTGATGAATTTTCCCCCAAATTCCCTTTTTATTTTATTTTTTATTCTGATGAATTTTCCCCCAAATTCCATTTTTATTTTGTTTTTTATTCTTATATATTTTCCCCTAAATTCCCTTTTTATTCAATTTTTTTATTCTTTCGTATTTTCCCCCAAATTCCCTTTTTATTTTATAATCTGATGAATTTTCCCCCAAATTCCCTTTTTATTTTATAATCTGATGAATTTTCCCCCAAATTCCCTTTTTATTTCATTTATTTTATTCTGTCGTATTTTCCCCAAATTCCCTTTTTATTTAATTTTTTAATCTGATGAATTCTCTCCCAAATTCCATTTTTATTTTTATTTTTTTATTCTGTCGTATTTTCCCCAAATTCCCTTTTTATTTTATTTTTTAATCTCATGAATTTCCCTCCAAATTCCCTTTTTATTCTTATACATTTTCCCCAAAAATTCAATTTTTTATTTTATTTTTTATTCTGATGTATTTTCCCCCAAATTCCCTTTTTATTTTTTATTCTGATGAATTTTCCCCCAAATTCCATTTTGTAATATTTTTTATTCTGATGAATTTCCCTCCAAATTCCCTTTTTATTATTTTTTATTCTTATACATTTTCCCCCAAATTCCCTTTTTATTTTATAATCTGATGAATTTCCCCCCAAATTCCCTTTTTATTTTATAATCTGATGAATTTTCCCCCAAATTCCAGTTTTATTTTTATTTTTTTATTCTGTCGTATTTTCCCCAAATTCCCTTTTTATTTAATTTTTTAATCTGATGAATTTTCCCCCAAATTCCCTTTTTATTTTATAATCTGATGAATTTTCCCCCAAATTCCTTTTTTATTAAATTTTTTAATCTGATGAATTTTCCCCCAAATTCCCTTTTTATTTTATTTTATTTTTTTCTGTCGTATTTTCCCCAAATTCCCTTTTTATTTTATTTTTTAATCTGATGAATTTTCCCCCAAATTCCCTTTTTATTTTATTTTTTAATCTGATGAATTTTCCCCCAAATTCCCTTTTTATTTTATTTTTTATTCTGATGTATTTTCCCCCAAATTCCCTTTTTATTTTTTATTCTGATGTATTTTCCCCCAAATTCCATTTTTATTATTTTTCATTCTTATATATTTTGCCCCAAATTAACTTTTTATTTTATTTTTTATTCTGTTGTATTTCCCCCCAAATTCCCTTTTTATTTTATTTTTTAATCTGATGAATTTTCCCCCAAATTCCCTTTTTATTTAATTTTTTAATCTGATGAATTTCCCTCCAAATTCCCTTTTTATTATTTTTTTTCTTATACATTTTCCCCCAAATTCCCTTTTTATTTTATAATCTGATGAATTTCTCCCCAAATTCCCTTTTTATTTTATAATCTGATGAATTTCCCCCCAAATTCCCTTTTTATTTTATAATCTGATGAATTTTCCCCCAAATTCCCTTTTTATTTAATTTTTTAATCTGATGAATTTTCCCCCAAATTCCCTTTTTATTTTTATTTTTTTTATTCTGTCGTATTTTCCCCAAATTCCCTTTTTATTTAATCTTTTAATCTGATGAATTTTCCCCCAAATTCACTTTTTATTTTATAATCTGATGAATTTTCCCCCAAATTCCTTTATTTAATTTTTTAATCTGATGAATTTTCCCCCAAATTCCCTTTTTATTTTATTTTATTTTTTTCTGTCGTATTTTCCCCAAATTCCCTTTTTATTTATTTTTTTAATCTGATGAATTTTCCCCCAAACTCCCTTTTTATTTTATTTTTTAATCTGATGAATTTCCCTCCAAATTCCCTTTTTATTATTTTTTATTCTTATACATTTTCCCCCAAATTCCCTTTTTATTTTATAATCTGATGAATTTCCCCCCAAATTCCCTTTTTATTTTATAATCTGATGAATTTTCCCCCTAATTCCCTTTTTATTTTATTTTTTATTCTGATGTATTTTCCCCCAAATTCCCTTTTTATTTTATAATCTGATGAATTTCCCCCCAAATTCCCTTTTTATTTTATAATCTGATGAATTTTCCCCCAAATTCCCTTTTTATTTAATTTTTTAATCTGATGAATTCTCTCCCAAATTCCATTTTTATTTTATTTTTTTTATTCTGTCGTATTTTCCCCAAATTCCCTTTTTATTTTATATTTTTTAATCTCATGAATTTCCCTCCAAATTCCCTTTTTATTATTTTTTATTCTTATACATTTTCCCCCAAATTCCCTTTTTATTCTGGTGAATTTCCCCCCAAATTCCCTTTTTATGAAATTTTTTATTCTTATGTATTTTCACCCAAATTCCCTTTCATTTCATTTTTCGGATGAGACGTCTCTACCTTCTTTGTTGGCGGTTTCGGCGGGCAGCAGCAGCGAGGCGTTCTGGTGCGCGGTGGCGTTGGCCACGGCATTGGCCGTCACGGTGAAGGCCGTCTGAGGAACCAGCCTGGGCATGAGAGGAACCAGCCGACGGCCCTCGATCGACCACTCAGACGAGCTGTTGGGCCCCGACATGCTGCACAAACACGGATCAAACCCTCAAACAACCTTCATTTCAGACGCATCGGCCAATTAACGCATGGCCAGAAACAAGCAATTATTCTCTATCAGTCGACTGTTGTAACCTAATTGCTGGATAATTAATAATGATTCATTACATTTATATAGTGCTTTTTCATAGATACTCAAAGCGCTTATAATCCTTATACAACAGACATTGTTGTATAAAATGAAGTTAAATACTTGGAAAAGCATCAGTCTTGCTTGTAGCACAAGTACAGTAGAACCCCGACTTACGAAATTAATCCGTTCCGAGGTTGGCTTCGTAAGTCGATCTTTTCGTATGTCGGTCAGGCTTTTACATGTTAATTGCTTAATCCGTTCAAGCCTCACAAAAACACCATATTTAACATGGGATGAAGCGCATCCCAGCTCCATACTTCTCAATCATCTCCCTTTTCAACGCAATGTTCTCTTCTTCCTTTTCACTTCAGCAACAATCTTCACATCCATGGTGAGTGATTAGAAAAAGGTTTATGTTAACTCGGCACAATGCTGACCAATAGGAGAGCAGGATTGTAAAAAGTGTTCCCCTTCTTACATGGACTATTCCAGCCATCCCTGTCATTCAGTGCGAAATGGACTATTCCAAACATTTCCATCTGAGAGAGCTGACGGATGATTAAGGTAAAAGAGATCGGCTGAAGATTGTATATATAGTTTGAGTGAAATACAGGGAATTAGTGCCAATCGTTGAGGTTTTATCGATCATGCGTAACCACACATCTATGCACCTTTAATAAATACCAGTTTTGGATTATTCCCTGAGTGAGACATCATTGTTCTGACCGGACAAACTGTAGCCTTCATTCAACCCGAACCAAAATCAGCGCGAATTTCAAAACAAAACTCGGAAATGTTTTTTTGCATCTCGATCATTTTGTCGTTACTCGGGCGAAAAAAACCCGAAATCTTTTATCGTATGTTGAATTTTTCGTACGTAGAGCGTTTCGTAAGTCTGGGTTCTACAGTATATCTATGATGTGAATATAAGACAAGGCCTTTTCTGCCTTGAGATCTTGAATTTTAGAGGCATTTTAGTGTGTGATCAGGCAGAGGATCGTGACTGCAACAGCGTCTCAATCCCATCATGTGAGGACCGCGAGCGGGAAGACGAGGAGACTCACTGATGGGCGATGGTGTTCAGCCGCTCATCGTTGACGGCGCGCCGCACCTCGGCTCGATGCCGCTCTGTTGAGATACTGACAGACCAAACACACGCCAGACACACGACACATTCATCTGTCAGTGCAAAACGAACCGCCCGCTTGACACACACTCATATAAAGCAGTGAATCTGGTTGATGTAATTGATCCGAGCGATGTGATTGGCAGATATTAGACGCATTAAAGTTGCACTGAAACAGAAGCAGCAGCATGTTTTCTTCTGCATCGAGGCGTAGATCAGAGTGAGACGGACTGATAGAGGAGTACACAGAGGGGCGGGGCTTGGTTCAATTAGCTGGCTGCTGATTGGCTGCTGAGTGGATGTTTAATCTGAATACGAGCTGCGTTTGTGTTCAAGCATATGAATCAGAGCATGTTCTCATTCTTCTCGTTATTTACACCTGTAGCCGCTAATGAATGAAGTTTGCAGATAACAGACAGACAGACAGACAGCTTGTGTGCGAGACGTGTGAATGACCTCAGCACTCGCGTCAGTTCTCCCAGCAGATCCTTCTTGTCTTTGGTGAGATCTCCTTGAGCTCGCAGGGCGCTGATCACCCCGGCGTACGCCTCCAGCTCTGAAACACACAGAGACGTGACGCCGCCGCGCACACACACACACACACACACCTCTCAGCGCTTCAGTCGGACACTCACCCAGTTTGCGCAGGATCCGTTTGCACTCATCTCTGCTGAGGTCGAGCAGCGTGGGCCAAACCACCGGCATGCTGCCCGCCAACGGCTTCTCCTGCTGAATCATCAACTGCACACACACACACACACACCGTTAATCAGCATAAGACTACATTTACACTCATGCATTTATCAGCTGCTTTTATCATCGCATTCAAGAAACACATTGATATTCTAATCAATTCTTGGGACAAAATAATAAAGCATCATTTGGGGACAAAATAATAAAGCATCATTTGGGGACAAAATAATAAAGCATCATTTGGGGACAAAATAATAAAGCATCATTTGGGACAAAATAATAAAGCATCATTTGGGGACAAAATAATAAAGCATCATTTGGGGACAAAATAATAAAGCATCATTTGGGGACAAAATAATAAAGCATCATTTGGGGACAAAATAATAAAGCATCATTTGGGGACAAAATAATAAAGCATCATTTGGGGACAAAATAATAAAGCATCATTTGGGGACAAAATAATAAAGCATCATTTGGGACAAAATAATAAAGCATCATTTGGGGACAAAATAATAAAGCATCATTTGGGGACAAAATAATAAAGCATCATTTGGGGCAAAATAATAAAGCATCATTTGGGGACAAAATAATAAAGCATCATTTGGGGACAAAATAATAAAGCATCATTTGGGGACAAAATAATAAAGCATCATTTGGGGACAAAATAATAAAGCATCATTTGGGGACAAAATAATAAAGCATCATTTGGGGACAAAATAATAAAGCATCATTTGGGGACAAAATAATAAAGCATCATTTGGGACAAAATAATAAAGCATCATTTGGGGACAAAATAATAAAGCATCATTTGGGGACAAAATAATAAAGCATCATTTGGGACAAAATAATAAAGCATCATTTGGGGGCAAAATAATAAAGCATCATTTGGGGACAAAATAATAAAGCATCATTTGGGGACAAAATAATAAAGCATCATTTGGGACAAAATAATAAAGCATCATTTGGGGACAAAATAATAAAGCATCATTTGGGAAAAAATAATAAAGCATCATTTGGGGGCAAAATAATAAAGCATCATTTGGGGACAAAATAATAAAGCATCATTTGGGGACAAAATAATAAAGCATCATTTGGGACAAAATAATAAAGCATCATTTGGGGACAAAATAATAAAGCATCATTTGGGGACAAAATAATAAAGCATCATTTGGGAAAAAATAATAAAGCATCATTTGGGACAAAATAATAAAGCATCATTTGGGGACAAAATAATAAAGCATCATTTGGGGACAAAATAATAAAGCATCATTTGGGAAAAAATAATAAAGCATCATTTGGGGGCAAAATAATAAAGCATCATTTGGGGACAAAATAATAAAGCATCATTTGGGGACAAAATAATAAAGCATCATTTGGGAAAAAATAATAAAGCATCATTTGGGGGCAAAATAATAAAGCATCATTTGGGGACAAAATAATAAAGCATCATTTGGGGACAAAATAATAAAGCATCATTTGGGGTAAAATAATAAAGCATCATTTGGGGGCAAAATAATAAAGCATCATTTGGGGACAAAATAATAAAGCATCATTTGGGACAAAATAATAAAGCATCATTTGGGACAAAATAATAAAGCATCATTTGGGACAAAATAATAAAGCATCATTTGGGGGCAAAATAATAAAGCATCATTTGGGACAAAATAATAAAGCATCATTTGGGGACAAAATAATAAAGCATCATTTGGGGACAAAATAATAAAGCATCATTTGGGGACAAAATAATAAAGCATCATTTGGGGGCAAAATAATAAAGCATCATTTGGGGGCAAAATAATAAAGCATCATTTGGGGCAAAATAATAAAGCATCATTTGGGGGCAAAATAATAAAGCATCATTTGGGGGCAAAATAATAAAGCATCATTTGGGGGCAAAATAATAAAGCATCATTTGGGACAAAATAATAAAGCATCATTTGGGACAAAATAATAAAGCATCATTTGGGGGCAAAATAATAAAGCATCATTTGGGACAAAATAATAAAGCATCATTTGGGGCAAAATAATAAAGCATCATTTGGGACAAAATAATAAAGCATCATTTGGGGCAAAATAATAAAGCATCATTTGGGGACAAAATAATAAAGCATCATTTGGGGGCAAAATAATAAAGCATCATTTGGGGCAAAATAATAAAGCATCATTTGGGGGCAAAATAATAAAGCATCATTTGGGGGCAAAATAATAAAGCATCATTTGGGACAAAATAATAAAGCATCATTTGGGACAAAATAATAAAGCATCATTTGGGGGCAAAATAATAAAGCATCATTTGGGACAAAATAATAAAGCATCATTTGGGGCAAAATAATAAAGCATCATTTGGGGACAAAATAATAAAGCATCATTTGGGGACAAAATAATAAAGCATCATTTGGGGCAAAATAATAAAGCATCATTTGGGGACAAAATAATAAAGCATCATTTGGGACAAAATAATAAAGCATCATTTGGGGTAAAATAATAAAGCATCATTTGGGGGCAAAATAATAAAGCATCATTTGGGGCAAAATAATAAAGCATCATTTGGGGACAAAATAATAAAGCATCATTTGGGGACAAAATAATAAAGCATCATTTGGGACAAAATAATAAAGCATCATTTGGGGGCAAAATAATAAAGCATCATTTGGGGGCAAAATAATAAAGCATCATTTGGGACAAAATAATAAAGCATCATTTGGGACAAAATAATAAAGCATCATTTGGGGGCAAAATAATAAAGCATCATTTGGGACAAAATAATAAAGCATCATTTGGGGACAAAATAATAAAGCATCATTTGGGGTAAAATAATAAAGCATCATTTGGGGACAAAATAATAAAGCATCATTTGGGGCAAAATAATAAAGCATCATTTGGGGACAAAATAATAAAGCATCATTTGGGGACAAAATAATAAAGCATCATTTGGGGTAAAATAATAAAGCATCATTTGGGGACAAAATAATAAAGCATCATTTGGGGACAAAATAATAAAGTATCATTTGGAGCAAAATAATAAAGCATCATTTGGGGACAAAATAATAAAGCATCATTTGGGGACAAAATAATAAAGCATCATTTGGGGACAAAATAATAAAGCATCATTTGGGGACAAAATAATAAAGCATCATTTGGGGACAAAATAATAAAGCATCATTTGGGGACAAAATAATAAAGCATCATTTGGGGACAAAATAATAAAGCATCATTTGGGGGCAAAATAATAAAGCATCATTTGGGGACAAAATAATAAAGCATCATTTGGGGACAAAATAATAAAGCATCATTTGGGGACAAAATAATAAAGCATCATTTGGGGACAAAATAATAAAGCATCATTTGGGGGCAAAATAATAAAGCATCATTTGGGGGCAAAATAATAAAGCATCATTTGGGGCAAAATAATAAAGCATCATTTGGGGACAAAATAATAAAGCATCATTTGGGGACAAAATAATAAAGCATCATTTGGGACAAAATAATAAAGCATCATTTGGGGGCAAAATAATAAAGCATCATTTGGGGGCAAAATAATAAAGCATCATTTGGGGGCAAAATAATAAAGCATCATTTGGGGACAAAATAATAAAGCATCATTTGGGGACAAAATAATAAAGCATCATTTGGGACAAAATAATAAAGCATCATTTGGGGGCAAAATAATAAAGCATCATTTGGGGACAAAATAATAAAGCATCATTTGGGGGCAAAATAATAAAGCATCATTTGGGGGCAAAATAATAAAGCATCATTTGGGGACAAAATAATAAAGCATCATTTGGGACAAAATAATAAAGCATCATTTGGGACAAAATAATAAAGCATCATTTGGGGGCAAAATAATAAAGCATCATTTGGGGGCAAAATAATAAAGCATCATTTGGGGGAAAATAATAAAGCATCATTTGGGGACAAAATAATAAAGCATCATTTGGGACAAAATAATAAAGCATCATTTGGGGACAAAATAATAAAGCATCATTTGGGACAAAATAATAAAGCATCATTTGGGGGCAAAATAATAAAGCATCATTTGGGGACAAAATAATAAAGCATCATTTGGGACAAAATAATAAAGCATCATTTGGGGACAAAATAATAAAGCATCATTTGGGGGCAAAATAATAAAGCATCATTTGGGGGCAAAATAATAAAGCATCATTTGGGGGCAAAATAATAAAGCATCATTTGGGGGCAAAATAATAAAGCATCATTTGGGGGCAAAATAATAAAGCATCATTTGGGGGCAAAATAATAAAGCATCATTTGGGGACAAAATAATAAAGCATCATTTGGGACAAAATAATAAAGCATCATTTGGGGACAAAATAATAAAGCATCATTTGGGACAAAATAATAAAGCATCATTTGGGGGCAAAATAATAAAGCATCATTTGGGGACAAAATAATAAAGCATCATTTGGGGGCAAAATAATAAAGCATCATTTGGGGGCAAAATAATAAAGCATCATTTGGGGGCAAAATAATAAAGCATCATTTGGGGACAAAATAATAAAGCATCATTTGGGACAAAATAATAAAGCATCATTTGGGGACAAAATAATAAAGCATCATTTGGGACAAAATAATAAAGCATCATTTGGGGGCAAAATAATAAAGCATCATTTGGGGGCAAAATAATAAAGCATCATTTGGGGGCAAAATAATAAAGCATCATTTGGGGGCAAAATAATAAAGCATCATTTGGGGGCAAAATAATAAAGCATCATTTGGGGCAAAATAATAAAGCATCATTTGGGGTAAAATAATAAAGCATCATTTGGGGCAAAATAATAAAGCATCATTTGGGGACAAAATAATAAAGCATCATTTGGGGACAAAATAATAAAGCATCATTTGGGACAAAATAATAAAGCATCATTTGGGACAAAATAATAAAGCATCATTTGGGACAAAATAATAAAGCATCATTTGGGGGCAAAATAATAAAGCATCATTTGGGGACAAAATAATAAAGCATCATTTGGGGCAAAATAATAAAGCATCATTTGGGGTAAAATAATAAAGCATCATTTGGGGCAAAATAATAAAGCATCATTTGGGACAAAATAATAAAGCATCATTTGGGGACAAAATAATAAAGCATCATTTGGGGACAAAATAATAAAGCATCATTTGGGGACAAAATAATAAAGCATCATTTGGGGGCAAAATAATAAAGCATCATTTGGGACAAAATAATAAAGCATCATTTGGGGGCAAAATAATAAAGCATCATTTGGGGGCAAAATAATAAAGCATCATTTGGGGACAAAATAATAAAGCATCATTTGGGGACAAAATAATAAAGCATCATTTGGGACAAAATAATAAAGCATCATTTGGGGACAAAATAATAAAGCATCATTTGGGACAAAATAATAAAGCATCATTTGGGACAAAATAATAAAGCATCATTTGGGGACAAAATAATAAAGCATCATTTGGGGACAAAATAATAAAGCATCATTTGGGACAAAATAATAAAGCATCATTTGGGGGCAAAATAATAAAGCATCATTTGGGGACAAAATAATAAAGCATCATTTGGGGGCAAAATAATAAAGCATCATTTGGGGGCAAAATAATAAAGCATCATTTGGGGACAAAATAATAAAGCATCATTTGGGACAAAATAATAAAGCATCATTTGGGGGCAAAATAATAAAGCATCATTTGGGGACAAAATAATAAAGCATCATTTGGGACAAAATAATAAAGCATCATTTGGGGGCAAAATAATAAAGCATCATTTGGGACAAAATAATAAAGCATCATTTGGGGCAAAATAATAAAGCATCATTTGGGGCAAAATAATAAAGCATCATTTGGGGCAAAATAATAAAGCATCATTTGGGGCAAAATAATAAAGCATCATTTGGGGCAAAATAATAAAGCATCATTTGGGACAAAATAATAAAGCATCATTTGGGGGCAAAATAATAAAGCATCATTTGGGGACAAAATAATAAAGCATCATTTGGGGCAAAATAATAAAGCATCATTTGGGACAAAATAATAAAGCATCATTTGGGACAAAATAATAAAGCATCATTTGGGGCAAAATAATAAAGCATCATTTGGGACAAAATAATAAAGCATCATTTGGGGTAAAATAATAAAGCATCATTTGGGACAAAATAATAAAGCATCATTTGGGGCAAAATAATAAAGCATCATTTGGGACAAAATAATAAAGCATCATTTGGGGGCAAAATAATAAAGCATCATTTGGGGGCAAAATAATAAAGCATCATTTGGGGGCAAAATAATAAAGCATCATTTGGGGACAAAATAATAAAGCATCATTTGGGGACAAAATAATAAAGCATCATTTGGGGACAAAATAATAAAGCATCATTTGGGACAAAATAATAAAGCATCATTTGGGACAAAATAATAAAGCATCATTTGGGGGCAAAATAATAAAGCATCATTTGGGGACAAAATAATAAAGCATCATTTGGGGCAAAATAATAAAGCATCATTTGGGACAAAATAATAAAGCATCATTTGGGACAAAATAATAAAGCATCATTTGGGGCAAAATAATAAAGCATCATTTGGGACAAAATAATAAAGCATCATTTGGGGTAAAATAATAAAGCATCATTTGGGACAAAATAATAAAGCATCATTTGGGGCAAAATAATAAAGCATCATTTGGGACAAAATAATAAAGCATCATTTGGGGGCAAAATAATAAAGCATCATTTGGGGGCAAAATAATAAAGCATCATTTGGGGACAAAATAATAAAGCATCATTTGGAGGCAAAATAATAAAGCATCATTTGGGACAAAATAATAAAGCATCATTTGGGGACAAAATAATAAAGCATCATTTGGGGCAAAATAATAAAGCATCATTTGGGACAAAATAATAAAGCATCATTTGGGACAAAATAATAAAGCATCATTTGGGACAAAATAATAAAGCATCATTTGGGACAAAATAATAAAGCATCATTTGGGACAAAATAATAAAGCATCATTTGGGACAAAATAATAAAGCATCATTTGGGGTAAAATAATAAAGCATCATTTGGGGACAAAACAATAAAGCATCATTTGGGGACAAAACAATAAAGCATCATTTGGGACAAAACAATAAAGCATCATTTGGGGACAAAATAATAAAGCATCATTTGGGGACAAAATAATAAAGCATCATTTGGGGACAAAACAATAAAGCATCATTTGGGACAAAATAATAAAGCATCATTTGGGACAAAATAATAAAGCATCATTTGGGGACAAAACAATAAAGCATCATTTGGGACAAAATAATAAAGCATCATTTGGGGACAAAACAATAAAGCATCATTTGGGACAAAATAATAAAGCATCATTTGGGGTAAAATAATAAAGCATCATTTGGGGTAAAATAATAAAGCATCATTTGGGGACAAAATAATAAAGCATCATTTGGGGACAAAATAATAAAGCATCATTTGGGGACAAAATAATAAAGCATCATTTGGGGACAAAATAATAAAGCATCATTTGGGACAAAATAATAAAAGCATCATTTGGGGTAAAATAATAAAGCATCATTTGGGACAAAATAATAAAGCATCATTTGGGACAAAATAATAAAGCATCATTTGGGACAAAATAATAAAAGCATCATTTGGGACAAAATAATAAAGCATCATTTGGGACAAAATAATAAAGCATCATTTGGGGTAAAATAATAAAGCATCATTTGGGACAAAATAATAAAGCAACATGAAATGAGAGGAACTTCATTCAGAACAGAAACATGTGATAGTCTCACCTCTGACAGACAGAACTCTCTCCAGATCTCTAAGAGTCGATTATCCTCCAGAAATCCTGGAGGAATAAACATCGTACTTTATTGCTCTTATTGCACATCGTTTATTATCTGTACTCTCACTGTAATGTGCATTATTGTATACTGCCTGTATAATACTACACTCTATTATCATAACTAATTATTCTGAAGTCGTTCTAGAGAGGAAAGAACTAAGTGATCATTTTATTGGATTAAAGCACAGGTGACAATAAAGACCTTAAAGTCTCAGATCATGAAAAAAAAATTCTTATTCTTCTGAAATCGTCAATTTTCCAAACTTCATTAGCATACGCCCCGCCCACATCATAACATAGCCCCGCCCACAACCAAACGCCCATATAACCGCGATAAACGCCATGTTTCAGCGCGCCAATGCGGGTTACTTCAGCGGAAAACAGAATAACACACATGTTTAGATGAAACACGTCAGTTTAATAAACACTGGCGCTTCTGAAAGGCTGTTTTTCTGTCATTGTCAGCGTTAGCTTTAGCCGTTAGCCTCTGTAGAGTTTCTCTCTCAACCACACGAACAGCGACGCGACGCGACACCCGCGCGGTTCAATCCAATGCGCGCGTCAAACCCGCACGGGTCATCAGCGCACGCGATCGCCTGTCATCTCTGCAGCGTGCCGTGCGATTATATCTGCACTCACCGTCAGCTCAGCATAGTCCTGCAGATCCGCCATGTTTATCCGACGCCACAACACTGGGCTGCCCGCGGAGAAGCCTGACCCGCTGCCCTGACTCACACTCTCTCTCACACACACACAGATAATACACACTCATACGCATCCGAACTAACGACCGAAAGCGGTCTATGCTGAGCGAAAATTTCTAAAACATCTTTCGCGCATTTTATCAACGTCAGTCGCCTCAAAATACAACTGTAGCGCGATCAGGCAGTGCGCAGGGCAGCCCTCAGCAGACGCGCGCCGCCACTGTTGATATTCTTTTGTGCGCTGGAGAGACGCGCGTTCACGAGCAGCAGCGCGCGCGCCCGTCGTTGTTGTTGTATTTCGTCACACAATATTTATAGGTACATGTGTAATATTGTTTAGTTTTTCGTTCATTATTTCTCACTTTGAGTGACAATAAAACTGAAAAATCCCACTAACATAAAAACAAATATCTTTATTTGCAGTAAATACACGTACGGTTTATTTTGTTACACATGAGCACAAATTATATTCCATCCCAGTTTTTATGCTTTTACACAGAAGCTTTTCTCTTGTTTCACATCTCAAACACAGAGAACAAAAGCACAATCTTCACAACAATCAGTTCAAACACATGAAATCACTCGGAAACGTTGCCGTTTAAAACATTAAAAACTGTTAAATGTGACATTTGTGTTTAAAGAGAGTTGAGCGACACACAAAGCTCATATACAGCGCGTACATTATCATATAGAAACACACGCATCATCTGCACAATAACAAACACAAAATAAGAGGATTTACACGGATGTGCGTTACTCTTCCCGGGTCATCTCCCTTTATTCCTCGGTCAAGCTCCGGAAATCAGCAATATACAGTATTTCTGATTTGGATTAAGTTCTCAGACTCATATTATATTTGATTAAAAGCTTGTTTCTGCCACAGGGTAAAACAAACAAAGGTAACTCTGACTTTATCTCGCAATTCTGAGAAATAAAGTTTGAATTGTGAGATATAAACTCGCAATTACGAAAAAGTAAAAATCGTGAGAAATTTAGAATTACGAAAAAGTGAAAATCGTAAGATAAACTTGTAATTATGGAAAAAGTGAAAATTGTGAGAAACTCGGAATTACGAAAAAGTTACAATTGTACGATAAACTTGTAATTATGAAAAAATTGGAAATTGTGAGAAACTTGTAATTATGAAAATCGTGAGAAACTCAGAATTACGAAAAATGTGAAAATCGTGAGAAACTTGCAATTACGAAAAATGTGAAAATCGTGAGAAACTCGGAATCATGAAAATCGTGAGAAACTCGGAATTACAAAAAAGTGACAATCGTAAGATAGACTTGCAATTACAAAAATTGAAAATCATGAAATGTAAACTTGTAATTATGAAAAAAGTGAAAATTGTGAGATATAAACTCGCAATTACGATAAAAATCAGTATTGTGAGATATAAACTAAAATTACCGTTGTAATTTTGTTACTCCGTGTTGGAAACAAGCGGGTCTAGATTGAGTCTGTAAAGGAAGGATTGCTCTGAGCTTTAAACCGTTATGATCGTCTACAGCGGGACGAACTTTTGAGCCTGAGCGGCGCCGATCTCCGCCACATACAGATCCGCGGTCCTCAGGTCCAGGTCCACCAGGTGCGGCTGGACGTCCTGCGCCAGCTGAATGCTGCTGACCACCTGACACTGGCCGATGATGCCCACGGGCGGAGCCTCCAGAAACAGGATCCGGTTGGAGTTTAGCTGCACCACCACCATCAGCTTCTGGTCTGGAGTGAATCTGCGGGTCACATGCAGACCAGTTTATACCTTGATTTTATAAATCACATTTTTATTGTTTACTAATTTATGTTAATCTTGTTTGATGATTTTTAAAAAACATTTTATTGCTGATTTACTTATTGTAATATAATTAGTAACATTTCTTTATTTTTTTTAAACTAATTTGTTTCTCACTTATTTAATATAAATATTTATTTTAATTGGATCTTTATAGTTTAATTATTTTAGTTTTAGTATTTAAACATTTTATTGTTTTTTGTCATTTTAAATTGTTTTTTGATCTAATTTTTTAGAATGATTTATTTAAACATTTTGTAAATATGTATTATTTATTTAAAATAAATTTCTATTAAGTTGTTCAATTATTTATTTTAATATTTCTAATATTTATTTTAATCAAATTTGTATTAAGTATTTTTTAACCTATTTTTTTCTTCATTTAAAACATTTTTATTTGTATTTAAAAATATATGTTTACTTGATTAATTAATTCTAATATGTATTCAATCAAATTTTAATATTTATTTATTTGAACTAATCTATATGAATTTGTATTATTTATTTGAATATATTTGATTATGCATGTTGTTGTTGATTGTCTCGCAGCACCTGACGGAATACGGCGCGTCGTCTTTAAAGCAGCTTCCCCACGAGCCCAGCCAGTCGCCCGTCACAGAGTTAAACACCTGGATGCGCTTGTTCCCTCGGTCTGCCACCCACACCTGAACCACAAGCACAAAACAGGAATATATGAAAACATTCGCTGTAATGAACCTTTGATCTGAGAGCAGGAACACGAAACAAGAACACAAACCCTCTGAAAGCTGTCGACCGCCACACTGTGAGGGATGTAGAACTGAGCCAGTCCTTGACCTTTCTCTCCGTGCATCCACAGCACCTGCAGATCTGACACACACACACACAAACACACAAAAAACAATCAATGACTCTCATTCATAATCATGTAAATCACATGAGAACATTACTGCAACATCTGTGCAACATTACTGTAACATTACTGCAACATCTGTGCAACATCACTGTAACATCTCTGCAACATCTGTGCAACATCACTGTAACATCTGTTCAACATCACTGTAACATCTGTGCAACATCTGTTCAACATCACTGTAACATCTGTTCAACATCACTGTAACATCTCTGCAACATCTGTGCAACATCACTGTAACATCTGTTCAACATCACTGTAACATCTGTGCAACATCACTGTAACATCTGTGCAACATCTCTGCAACATCTGTGCAACATCACTGTAACATCTCTGCAACATCTGTGCAACATCACTGTAACATCTGTGTAACATCTGTGCAACATCACTGTAACATCTGTGTAACATCTGTGCAACATCACTGTAACATCTGTGCAACATCACTGTAACATCTCTGCAACATCTGTGCAACATCACTGTAACATCTGTGTAACATCTGTGCAACATCACTGTAACATCTGTGTAACATCTGTGCAACATCACTGTAACATCTGTGCAACATCACTGTAACATCTCTGCAACATCTGTGCAACATCACTGTAACATCTGTGTAACATCTCTGCAACATCTGTGCAACATCACTGTAACATCTGTGTAACATCTGTGCAACATCTGTGCAACATCACTGTAACATCTGTGTAACATCTGTGCAACATTACTGCAACATCTGTGCAACATCACTGTAACATCTCTGCAACATCTGTGCAACATCACTGTAACATCTGTGCAACATCACTGTAACATCTGTGTAACGCATCATCAGTGTCCGATCTGGTTCGCACCTCGAGAGAGTTTAATCAGACGGTTGTTCATGCCGCCGTCTCCGTCCACTATGTAGATTTCTCCAGAACTGTGGATGAATATTTCGGCCGGCTGGTCGAACTGCAGCGGATCGAGAGAAGATCCGGGCTTCCCAGGCGATCCCAGCACCTGCAGCAGCTTCCCGGATGGAGAATACTGCTTCACCGTGTGTCCGTACGGCCCTGGAACACAAGGACGGATGACTCCTCTCGCACTGAACCACACGCTCCCGTCTGGAGAGCAGCCTGAAACCCACCGTTCCCGACATCAGTGATCCACACGGACGGATCCGTCGAAGCGTTGGCCAGGAACATCCCGTGGGGCATTTCCAGAGTGCTGGTGTTCCAGGCCTGCAGGAACTCTCCATCCGTGCTGAACACCAGCACTTTGGGAACATCGTCGCCTCTCTGTTGGAAAAACACTCGTCAGGATCAGCTTCAGATTATTCATACATTTTCACATTTTTCTTGACTTTGGATGCCGTAAATCTGTTCTTCTGTTTCTAAAAATTCTTTTTTTATTTATTACATTTTTATTTAATTTATTTTTGTATTCCATATATATATATATATATATATACACACACATATAAAATAATGAAAAATACATTTAAAAGAGACATTAAAACGAACCTATAGAAACATAGAAATATGACAAAAACACAATAAAATTACAAAAAAACTTTAGCTAAAAATAAGATTAGAAATATAGACATAAAATCTAAAAGTAAAAAAATAAATAAAATACATGTAGTTCTTTCTTTACAATTTTTGTTTGTTTACAACACGGAATGGGCACTCCCACATTATTATTATAATTAAAATTACATCCATTAAAAAAATTGTTTCTTGAAATAATTCCCCATTTTCATTCAGTAGAACTTAAAAGTAGACATAAAAAACACAGAATTCTGGAATATTGACGTGATGACGTCAGGACAGGTACACTCACCTGCGCCACGTAGACCCGGCCCTTCAGATGATTGACAGCCACGGCAAACACGTGCCCTCGGATTAGCGCGGGTTCGCGCGGCCACGACACGTCCAATTTATACAGTGCGCGCGCCCGCGACGCGCCGCTCGCCTGCAACACATCAGAAGCGTCAGAAGCGGCCGGAATCAGCACAGGTGCCGCTCAGACTCACCTGAGAGCCGCTGGCGCCGCACATCAGCGCGATCAGCAGGAGTATCGCCATGGCAACAGCAATTAAAAAGCAGTAATTACGCTTTCTCATGGAGATCAGAGACCAGCGGGTGTCACGAGTCCAGCGGCGCCGCGCTTCCTGTTTGTATCACGTGACCATTCCTCCACATATAAAGCTTTCATTTATTTTATTTGAATACTGTATATATATATATATATATATATATATTTTTATTTTTGTATACTTTAATTTTTCTATTAAAGTTCATATATGAGTGAATAAATGACTGGTTAAATGACATTTATTAGTGAATGAATAGATGACTGTTTCTTATATATATATATATATATATGAAACAGTCATTTATTCATTATTTAAAACAATTAATTCAGACACAAACTGATGAAAAATATTCAGTTATTATAAGCAGAAATGATGCTTCTGATGTAAATCATTGAGATATGATACTGACATAAAATGCATATAAATCACATGAACGTCATTATCTGCCAGTAATATGTTAGTAAGATGATATTTAAATGCTTAGTTTATGATCAAAGCTCTGTAAACATATGATGCAAAAAAATTTGCATATCAAATCTGATACAAACACTTTATTAATGAGCCAAAATATAAGCCATCAAGCTAATGAGGAAAGTTTTGGCTGTAGTGAATTGTATTCATTATGCAAAATCATGATGATGATGAAGATGTTGATGAGGATGATTTAAAAGATGCAAAGAGGCTCAGTTTCTCCTGACAGATCAAATGTTTTTTTACGATCATTAAGCCACTTTTATAGAGTTTATTGAATAATTTAATATTATATATAGTGTTTAATTTTAATTGCAGTGATTGTTTTAGAAATGCAGTTGTTTTGTCATGTTTAGAACTGTTTTGTAATATATCTATATAGCTCATATTAACTTTATTTTAGTATGAACTCTTTCCTCTCTCGTGTTGCCTCTGTTAAACTGCAGGGGGCGCCGTCACAGCGCAGAGACACAGAAGCAGCAGCAGAAACCAGTTGCTGACGCTCACGTCAATTATCAGGAAAGATGCGGGAGTTCATTTAAACATTTTATAGTCTTTAATCTTTTAAATCAGGTTTATATTTAGCATTTACTGTTTCATTTGTTACATTTGTTGTAATTTTGTTGTGTGTTTTTGTCATTTTTAATGATTTAAAAAATATTTGTAAAAAGAATCTCAGAAATGCGTCTCAAAATTGCGACCCTTTTCTCAGAATTGTGAGACAAAAACAATCAGAATTAAGATTATATATCGTAAATATCTCTTTTTTTATCCTGTGGCAAAAACAAGTTTCCATAAGTTCCCTGATTTCCAATATTAATATATATTGTTATACACATTATAGATATATTATAAAATAACGGCAAAAAACGATCAAATGCTGGAGCAGACAACTTTTTTTTAAACAGCGGGAAAAGAGTTAAACTACATTAAAATAAATGTAAACATTAAAATTTATGTAAAAAATAAATATTTAATGGTTTTAAATGTTGTTCATTTTGATTTGTAGTATTTTAGTACATCAAGTTAAACTAAATGAGAAATGTTGCCCTGTTTTTTAATATTTATTTCAGTCACTGATGAATTCATTTCAAGTAACGGATTCTTTGAAGGGTTTAGTTTGAGCGTGTGTGTGTGTGTGTGTGTGTGTGTGTGTGTGTGTGTGTGTGTTCGTTCGCTGGGATGCACTGAAGACTCAGACGCTGCTCGAGTGTCTGAAAGTCTTTAATGTCTGCAGATGCTTCACTTCTCAGTGTTCTCTGGGAATCCGGCGCCGCTCCAGTGATTACTGAGACAGTCGGATCAATACATTCATGCGTGGAGGAAGTGTGGATCGTTGCGCGAGTCCGTCCTGATGCATTATGGGCCGGCGGTCTGGCAGCAGCGTCACTCTCGTATGCTGGCGGAGTAAGAGAACTGAGGGAAGTGCGCCTCCTCCACCTCCCGACAGCTCACTGAAACACAGCAGCGCATCAGACACTCAATCACGCCGGCCGAGGAGACGCAGAGCAGCCGAGCGGAGGAACTCACGCTTGTCTGGAGGAGTAACCGTGATGCTCTGCGCCGTGAACTCGTCGTCGAAGTAGCGCGTGTCCGTCTCCGACGTCACCTGCGGTTTGAAGGGCGGCACCAGCTGGAGGGAAAGCAGAGACAGCCGTGAGCGTGAGGATCCGCGTCAAACCCTGCGACACACACTCACGCCGCGGCACCTTCTTCTGCAGCACGTCCTCCCAGCGAACACCGCAGAAGAACCTGTGCGTCATCACGTCTCTCGCATCATCAGCTCCGCCCCCGAGCCTGCAGCCAATCACACGAGAGTACTCTGAGTCACGCTCGCGCCGGGATTCGCCGAGGGATCAGAACGGGTTTAAC
>JAWRVZ010000310.1:52500-77500 GCA_037043235.1 Rhodeus uyekii
GCGTGTGCTGGAGCTCGTGCTCCTGATCTCATCACAGAACACGCGTGTGCTGGAGCTCGTGCTCCTGATCTCATCACAGAACACGCGTGTGCTGGAGCTCGTGCTCTTGATCTCATCACAGAACACGCGTGTGCTGGAGCTCGTGCTCCTGATCTCATCACAGAACACACGTGTGCTGGAGCTCGTGCTCCTGATCTCATCACAGAACACGCGTGTGCTGGAGCTCGTGCTCCTGATCTCATCACAGAACACGCGTGTGCTGGAGCTCGTGCTCCTGATCTCATCACAGAACACGCGTGTGCTGGAGCTCGTGCTCCTGATCTCATCACAGAACACGCGTGTGCTGGAGCTCGTGCTCCTGATCTCATCACAGAACACGCGTGTGCTGGAGCTCGTGCTCCAGATCTCATCACAGAACACGCGTGTGCTGGAGCTCGTGCTCCTGATCTCATCACAGAACACGCGTGTGCTGGAGCTCGTGCTCCTGATCTCATCACAGAACACGCGTGTGCTGGAGCTCGTGCTCCTGATCTCATCACAGAACACACGTGTGCTGGAGCTCGTGCTCCTGATCTCATCACAGAACACGCGTGTGCTGGAGCTCGTGCTCTTGATCTCATCACAGAACACGCGTGTGCTGGAGCTCGTGCTCTTGATCTCATCACAGAACACGCGTGTGCTGGAGCTCGTGCTCCTGATCTCATCACAGAACACACGTGTGCTGGAGCTCGTGCTCTTGATCTCATCACAGAACACACGTGTGCTGGAGCTCGTGCTCCTGATCTCATCACAGAACACGCGTGTGCTGGAGCTCGTGCTCCTGATCTCATCACAGAACACGCGTGTGCTGGAGCTCGTGCTCACCTCTCCTCGCTGCTCTCCACGTGGAAGGTGCGCTCGATGACGCTCGTCCACTGCAGACAGCGGATCATGAAGGTGTTCGGCCGCGGACGCTCCGTCTTCATCAGCTGACACTCTGGAGAGACACGTGACCGTCAAGCAACGCTTTCCTCCACACCTCACCTCCGCCTCTGACCGACACTGACCTTCCACTGAGAAGTTATTGAGCGGCGGTGAGCTCTGATCCGCCAACTCCGGTTTATCCTTGTAGCCGATGAAGGATCCATCACTCTTCAGGATGAAGTAACGCGGCCTCCACGTCTTTATGTACTCGCCTGTCTCACACACACACACACACACAGGTGACATCAGCACATGACTTCACCCACCGCAGGAAACACGCGAGTGTCTGCCATACCTCGTTTATGAAGCCAACCTTCCTTCACCACGCTGACCTCCGTCATGATGGGCGGGGCTTGTGAGTGATTGACACACGACTCCCCTCAAATGCTCCTGAAGACAAAACATGAATTTACAGCGACACACGGAGGTCAAAATGACAAAAAAAGAGTGAGAGTAGACCTATGAGTGTGTGTGTATGTGAGTGAGAGAGAGTGTTTGTAAGACACTGGGAGTGTGTATGTGTGTGAGTCTGTAAAAGAATGTGTGTGTGTGAGTCAGTGAGAAAGTGCGTAAGAGTGATAGTGTTTGTGTGTAAAAAATAGTGCATGTGAGGAAATATGTGTGTATGTGTCAGAAAGTGAATTTGTACGAGTCCGTGAGAAGAGTGTGAGTTGGTGTGTGTGAGAGAGAGTATGTGTGTGTATGAGTGAGTGAGTATGAGTGTGTGTGTATGAGTATGTGAGAGAGTGTGTGTGTGTGTGTCAGAGAGAGAGAGAGAGTGTGTGAGTGTGTGTGTGTGTGTGTGAGTGTGTATATGTAAGAGAGTGTGAGAAAGTGTGTGTGTGTGTGCGTCAGTGAGAGAGAGAGAGTGTATTTGTGTGTGTCAGTGATCGAGAGTGTGTGTATGTGAGAGAGTGAGAGAGAGAGTGTGTGTGTGTGTGTCAGTGAGTTCAGGCAAATACAAGTTCACTCAGTTGATATTTTTTATCTTCAACATTTTTCTTTAGTTAAAACTTACAAAATCGTGTTTATTTATTTAAACTTTCTCTATATCAGCATTACAACCGCTCTCTTTACAATCTCCACTTCGGCTTGACCAGAAAACTGCTTAAATTAAAAGTAACAGATAAACCCAGTCTCGTGTAATGACGTCACACATGAGTCACGTGACTGGACCCAGAACATGATACATGTAACAGTTCGGAGAAACATGCGAGTCTCAACCGATTACAATCTCTGTCGCATTACGATCTGAAACAGCGCGAGGGGAAGCGGCTTGATGTGCAAAATGTCAGATGAAGGTTTTGGGAGAAGCTAAGCTAACTTACCTGAGCAAACTAACACAACATGAACTTTGAGCTTCACCAAACAACCCGAGCTCTAAATCATCGCTCTCATTCTCAGATCAATATATCCGATGCTTAAGTTAAATAATAATAATAATTAAATAAGCTTTAACTGAGTGATTTTTCCAAACTACCTGTTGACTGTGAGAGCTGTTAATTAAGCATCTCTCCGGACACGCGCAGCGACTCTCATTTATCGCGTCTTGATCCGGAACGAGAGAAAATTCAACACACTTTTCTCTTCTTTTTTTCTTCTTCTTTTTTTTGCACGACTAACTCTCGTGTTCAGAGTTCACCAGGGCGCGTGACGTCAGCGCGCGTGCAACGGCCCGCCCCCTCCGCGCACGCGCGCTCACACTGAGGCGGAGAAACATTCACATCTACATTCACGCATTTATCAGCTGCTTTTATCATCGCATTCAAGAAACACATTGACATTCTAATCAGTTCTTGCTTTCCCTGGGAATCGAACCCATGACCTTGATGTTGCAAGCGCCGCTCTTTACTGTTAGAGATATCAGCTGCTGCTCATGCGCTTTCACACTTTTATTTGCACTTTCAAGAAAAAGAGTGTGCCAAAGTTAAGTATTTTAACAGTACCATCGTACATGACCAAAAAGCATGGTAATACTACAGTACCTTTGCATTAATAACACTCAAAATAACAGATTGATTAAAACATTTTTTTCTGCACATCCAGTTCACCTTCAGTCATCATGATTACAGGGGTTTTCAATCTCTGATGCCACAGGCCCCGAAATATATAAAGAGTGCTCAGTTTTCATGCATAAACATCACATTTATATTAGAATGTATGATTTATTTCATCCATCTTTTTCTCTGAATATTCAGAGAAAATTCACATTCCTGCATTTATCAGCTGCTTTTATCATTGCATTCAAGAAACACATTGATATTCTAATCAGTTCTTGCTTTCCCTGGGAATCGAACCCATGACCTTGATGTTGCAAGCGCCGCTCTCTACTGTTAGACACAGGAAAGATTTGAACACTTTCTTTATGGGGCCGCTAGTGTGAAAACCCCTGGTGAAACACAGATCAGAGGACAGCGGAGGATAAATAACCTGCAGAAGCCTCCGCTTGTTCTGATTGATACAGATGTAAACAACTAACTAGTAACAGGATTACTAGATGCAACAGCGATTGAAACATGCAATTAGGTGGAATAAACAGCAGCGCATCAGAAAAGTATTAATAGAGGTCATTAATGTTCACATACCCCCACACACACAAAAAATAAAACTGATGCAAAAGAAAAGAGAAGTGAAAGACAGCAGGTGGAGAAGTTTGAGAACTGAAGGCATCTTGTTTTCCAGCTCAAATATCTAAACATTCTTAAATCAAGACACATCTACTTGAGAAGCAAAATGACATTACATTTCTTTTAAAAATGCTATTTCAAGAAATCTCCCTACGTCTATTAATATTATGTATTTTGGGATGTTTGTTGACTGACACCAAGCAGCTGAAAACCATCTTCCCACCCACACTCTCTTCTGATTGGCTGTGATTGATTGATTGATTGATTGATTGATTTGGCTGAGAGTGCAGTGTGTTTGCAGAGAGGCTCCGCCCACACACTCTTCTGATTGGCTGTGATTGATTGATTGATTGATTGATTTGGCTGAGAGTGCAGTGTGTTTGCAGAGAGGCTCCGCCCACACACTCTTCTGATTGGCTGTGATTTGGCTGAGAGCGCAGGGTTGGGTGCAAAACAAAGCCTACTGTCTGACATCATTTGGCTTTTCAAGTAAATGTATCTAGATTATGTTCAAAAACACTAAGGAAAAAGGACATTTTTTGCAGTGCATAAGAACGAAGCATCTTGAGTCTGGTTTGAGCAGGCGTCTGTTCATCGTCCTGATGTTCACGTGACGCTGCTACACCACACTGTTCTTCTGCAGTTCCTCCAGTAGAGCTGAGGATGAACACAACAATCCCAGCGTTAAAGCAAACGTCGCACTGAATTTCCCTCAAAAGCAGCAGAAGTGCATGACTAACCACTGATTATTTCATCTTTGGTTTTCTGCAGCTCTTTGCGCATCTCCTCCAGGATCTCCTGTTATCAGACACATCATGCTTTAGGAAATCAGTCTTTTCTAAAGAGAACTGAGATGGTGTGTGATGGAGCTGCTGACCTGTTTGAATCTCTCCAGCTCTGAGCCGTCTCTGGATCCAGTGTCCCCTCCAGTGCTGCTGCCGGGCCTCGTCCTGCAGGAACCAAAGACAGAAACACTCAGAAACACACGGAACACAAAGAAACACACGGAACCACAGCCACACATGGAACGCTCAGAAACACACGGAACCACAGCCACACATGGAACGCTCAGAAACACACGGAAGGCAAAGAAACACGCGGAACCATGGCCACACTTGGAACCCTCAGAAACACACAGAACGCTCAGAAACACACAGAACCATGGCCAAACTTGGAACCCTCAGAAACACACGGAACACAAAGAAACACACGGAACCACAGCCACACATGGAACGCTCAGAAACACACGGAACAACAGCCACACACGGAACGCTCAGAAACACACGGAACCACAGCCACACATGGAACGCTCAGAAACACACGGAACCCTCAGAAACACACAGAACCACAGCCACACATGGAACGCTCAGAAACACACGGAACAACAGCCACACACGGAACCCTCAGAAACACACGGAATGCAAAGAAACACACGGAACCACAGCCACACACAGAACGCTCAGAAACACACGGAACGCTCAGAAACACATGGAACGCCCAAACACACAGAACCACAGCCACACATGGAACGCTCAGAAACACACAGAACGCTTAGAAACACACGGAACCATGGCCACACTTGGAACCCTCAGAAACACAGCCACACACAGAACGCTCAGAAACACATGGAACGCTCAGAAACACACAGAACGCTCAGAAACACATGGAACGCTCAGAAACACACGGAACGCTCAGAAACACACAGAACGCTTAGAAACACACGGAACCATGGCCACACTTGGAACCCTCAGAAACACACGGAACCACAGCCACACACAGAACGCTCAGAAACACATGGAACGCTCAGAAACACACAGAACGCTCAGAAACACACGGACCGCTCAAACACACAGAACCACAGCCACACACGGAATGCTTAGAAACACACAGAACCACAGCCACACATGGAACGCTCAGAAACACACAGAACCACAGCCACACATGGAATGCTTAGAAACACACAGAACCACAGCCACACATGGAACGCTCAGAAACACACGGAACGCTCAAACACACAGAACCTCAGCCACACACGGAACGCTCAGAAACACACAGAACGCTCAGAAACACACGGACCGCTCAAACACACAGAACCACAGCCACACACGGAATGCTTAGAAACACACAGAACCACAGCCACACATGGAACGCTCAGAAACACACAGAACCACAGCCACACATGGAATGCTTAGAAACACACGGAACCACAGCCACACATGGAAACGCTTAGAAACACACGGAACCACAGCCACACATGGAACGCTAAGAAACACACAGAACGCTCAGAAACACACGGAACGCTCAAACACACAGAACCACAGCCACACATGGAAACGCTTAGAAACACACGGAACCACAGCCACACATGGAACGCTAAGAAACACACAGAACGCTCAGAAACACACGGAACGCTCAAACACACAGAACCACAGCCACACACGGAACGCTCAGAAACACACGGAACGCTCAAACACACAGAACCACAGCCACACACGGAACGCTCAGAAACACACGGAACGCTCAAACACACAGAACCACAGCCACACACGGAACGCTTAGAAACACACAGAAACACAGCCACACATGGAACGCTCAGAAACACACGGAACGCTCAAACACACAGAACCACAGCCACACATGGAACGCTCAGAAACACACGGAACGCTCAAACACACAGAACCACAGCCACACATGGAACGCTCAGAAACACACGGAACGCTCAAACACACAGAACCACAGCCACACATGGAACGCTCAGAAACACACGGAACGCTCAAACACACAGAACCACAGCCACACATGGAACGCTCAGAAACACACGGAACGCTCAAACACACAGAACCACAGCCACACATGGAACGCTTAGAAACACACGGAACCATGGCCAAACATGGAACCCTCAGAAACACACGGAACGCAAAGAAACACACGGAACCACAGCCACACATGGAACGCTCAGAAACACACGGAACGCTCAGAAACACACGGAACGCTCAGAAACACACGGAACGCCCAAACACACAGAACCACAGCCACACATGGAACGCTCAGAAACACATGGAACGCTCAGAAACACACGGAACCACAGCCACACACAGAACACTCAGAAGCACACAGGAACCTGAGCCATGCATGTAACCAAACGGAACCCCCAGCCACACACAGAACCTTCAGAAACACACAGAACCCACATGGAACGCTTAGAAACACACAAAACCTCAGCCACTCACGGAACCCACAGACACACACAGAAGCTTTAAAAAGAGTTTTGTTCCAACTGCCATCTCAATCCTTAACAGGTTACAAAACTAAACTTTCACATTTATTTATGTTTTGCTTTATGTGTATATATGTTTTTTTTTTTTTTTTTTTTTTTTTAAGCTTGTACTGTATGACAGTGTGTGATAACAAATTTCCCGTAAGGGACAATAAATTATTCTATTCTATAACCCTGAGAAACACGCAGAACAATCCAGAACCCGCAGACACACATGGAACACTTGAAACACACAAAACCTCAGCCACTCATTGAACCAACAGACACACACAGAACCCTGAGAAATACGCAGAACAATCACATACACATGAAACGCTTAAAAACACACAAAACACAGAATCCTCAGCCACACATGTAACCAAATGGAACCCTCAGAAACACACCGATCATTCAGAAAGACACAGAGTGGTTAGAAACGCACACAACACACGGAACCCACAGACACACAAAGAATGCTCAGAAAAACACAGAACCCTGGAAAACACACAGAACGCTCAGACTGAAGAATGAAATACCTGCTCAATGGAGCCGCGGTTGCCGGAGAAACTGGGCTCTTCTCCTGAGTCTTAGATGCTGAGTTCACCCTGTTTAAACCAATGTGCTTACCGTTAACTAAATCTACTAAAACATTGTTAAGCTAAAATAAAACAAATATAAAAAATTTTATAAACATAGGGTTTAAGGACTGAAATAAAGCAAAAAATTTAGCTATTTAGCAATATTTTAAAAATCAAAAACTGAATATAACTGACAAAAGCACATAAATATTAAAGTAAAAACTGACGACAGGTGTATCAGCGTCAGCGACTTTACCGTGAAACGGACAACGGTTTCTCCCACGGCTTCTTCACCACGTCTGCTTTATCTGAATGGGAAACATGAAGACGTTTGAGGTCAGGATGTGATGTGAACCGTTCAGCATAAACAGGAAGTGCGGTGAGATGATGATGATGAAGTGATTTTCTCACCTGCAGATCTGCAGTCACTGCTCACAGAATCAGCCTGAAATCAGAAAGATCAAGTCACAGTCGCAGTCACACACAGAGCTCAGTAAAACACAAACACACTTACGCTGCTCGCTTCATCCTTCTTCACCGCCGGAGTGTCGGCAACCTTTCTTCTGTAACACAGAGAGATGAAGCGCTGTGAATACAGCTGCAGACTGATGGATTTACTCAAACCGTGATCTCAGAATGACTTGAACCGCACACACCCAGCTGACAAAAACATGTTCTATGATAACATTGCAAACATTCCCATGAACTTATGAAGTTTTTTGAATGCCTTGAAAATGTTTTTTCCTGGTTATATGAATGTTACGCAAACGTTACATCGTATCATTCTTCAAACGTTACGCGAACGTTACATCGTATCATTCTTCAAACGTTACGCGAACGTTACATCGTATAATTCTTCAAACGTTACGCGAAAATTACATCGTATCATTCTCCAAACGTTACATCGTATCATTCTCCAAACGTTACATCGTATCATTCTCCAAACGTTACGCGGACGTTACATCGTATCATTCTCCAAACGTTACGCGGACGTTACATCGTATCATTCTCCAAACGTTACGCGAACGTTACATCGTATCATTCTCCAAACGTTACGCGGACGTTACATCGTATCATTCTCCAAACGTTACGCGGACGTTACATCGTATCATTCTCCAAACGTTACGCGGACGTTACATCGTATCATTCTCCAAACGTTACGCGAACGTTACATCGTATGATTCTCCAAACGCTACGGGAACGTTACATCGTATCATTCTCCAAAAGTTACGCGAACGTTACATCGTATGATTCTCCAAACGCTACGGGAACGTTACATCGTATCATTCTTCAAACGTTACGCGAACGTTACATCGTATCATTCTCCAAGCGCTACGGGAACGTTACATTGTATCATTCTCCAAACGTTATGGGAACGTTACTTTGTATAATTTTCCAAACGTTATGGGAACGTTACTTTGTATCATTCTCTAAACGCTACAGGAACGTTACATTTTAATGTTCTCTGAACGTTACTAAACATTCCATTAACTTTACTGGCAGAACGTTTGTTTATAACTGAGAGAACTTTGCCAGAACGTTCCCTGTTAGCTGAGTAAAGACTAACTTTTAAGTCCCTTAAAGTCCCTGTATAATATTTACAACATTTGGTTTGAAATTTACTTTGCAACTGCTAAACTGGACGCATCTCCCCCACGTTGTCGTTATTACGTGATCTACCAGCGCCAGTTTCTTCACTGCCATCCTCTCCCGTGGCCTCATGGGATAGTAAAGTGACCATCAAATGCACACTTTAGGATCTCTCCACAACCAGTGAGTCATCCGGGTGCATTTCGCCTACCATGGTATGGGTTTGGACACTTTATTGAACTGACCGTCGAGCGAGAATTGCACTCATTTCTCCCATCAGTCCTCCTCCTCCTCCTCCTCCTCCTCCTCCTCCTCCTCCTCCTCCTCCTCCTCCTCCTCCTCCTCCTCCTCCTCCTCCGCCGCCGCCTCCTCCTCCTCCGGCACTGGCGCTCACCGCAGGAGCTGCCGCTCCACTGTCCTCCTGCACATCCAGTGAAGAACCAGCAGAGGGCTCTGAGATCATGCATGAGTGTTTCTCTAAGCTCTTGACTCTAAGGTCCCTCATCGCACACAACAGAATTCAGGTTTTCATTTGAATCTCATTTTAAGCAATCTTGAGGAAGTGCTAGTCTACGACCTTGTACAGGTGTATTTATATTTGTTGAGAGATCAGGTCATTAGTTCTGATGCATCATGGATAACACTGAAGGACCGCCCACTCACCTGTCAATCAAACACTGTGCTACAACAATGCTTCAATCGTCCACTCAGAACACGTGCAAAACCTCAAACACACAGGCAGTGGATCAGGTGAAATTCAGGCTGACTGACCTTGGCCACTTTTCGTAGTTTAGCTGCAGCGAGTGCGGCGGCCAGACCTCCATCTCCTCCTCCTCCACCTCCTCCTCCTCCTCCTCCAGAGGGCGGGGGTGGTGGCGGCGGTGGAGCTCCTCCTCCTGAAGGAGGTGGTGGTGGGGGGGGCGGCGGGGGTCCTGGAGCAGGTGGAGGTCCGGGGGGAGGAGGAGCAGCAGAGGTCGGAGCGGGAGGGGGAACAGGAGGCGGGGCTGGAGCAACAGACGCCCGTCTCTCTCTCTCCTGTCGCTCTTGCTCCTGTTGCTCCTGCCTGAACAAACACACTCACATGAAAACTCTTTCAAATGATAAATTAATAAATGCATAACAAATACAATAAATACATTTCCGAGAGAAACAGGATGTTCAATGAGAATTAAACGTGGGCAGGAATTGAAGAATAAGTGGGATTGGTGTAGAAAAGCATCACTGATGAATTCCTAACAGAGATGAATCGTGAATCGAGATTAATATAGACTGTCTGATGTTCATACCTCCTCCTCTGCTCCAACTCCTCCGCGCTCGGGCCGTTCTGAGGCGGTCGAGGAGGAGGAGGACACGCACCTGCAACACAGAAACCAAAGCACACAGCTCAGACAAAACTCCAAACATGCAGATTATACGAGATCATTATCGTTCCGGATCATCTGACCGGCGTCCGTGTTTCCGCTGAGCACGTCGAGCGCGTGCATCATGCCGCTGGCGAACTGAGCCGCGTCTTCTTTACTGCCGAAGTTCAGACCCCACACCTGCCGCGCGTCCCGCCACTGGTGAAACGTGGGGGTGGCCTGGTTATATTTGATCCCGCGGACCAGAGGACAGTTAATGACCACCTGCACACACACACACACACACACACACACACACACATCAGAACCCGCGCCAGTTACAAATCCACCGCCATCCCGCATCACAGACATAAATAATACATCTGCATAGACTAACTAAACAAAACATATGACATTTACGAGAGGTTCAGACAAAATGTAAACTGCTGTTGTCCATTCAAAAAAAAAAACTTTCATCAATTTCAATAAATAAATCATGTTGAGTGAATGATTCAATGACTCACTCTTTTCATTACTGAATGAATCAGTATTTCTGAATGAATCTCTTGAACGAATGATTCAATGACAAACACATTTTTCTCCATCTACCCATTTTAATCATTACAATAGACATGAATGTTTATATCTGAACTCTAAACTTTTATCCAGTACTTCTGTGATAATCTGAATGACAGAAATAATGATCCTGTGAGGTTAAAAGGGTTTGTGTTTCATATCTATAGATGACGACATGGGTGTTTGAGGAGAGTTTGCGATCTTATATCGATTCATTGCGGAGCTTTAACATATAAATGCAGCAGATGAATTCAGTTACTCCTTACATTTTGCATGGAATCAAACTTTTTCTGCAGCAAAAAAAGTGTCGGCCATCTACTGGGCATTTAAGGGACTATATCTGGTGCGTTTTGGTCAAACTGGTCAACAAGGCTTCTTTACGTGAATGTGAGCACTTTAGTAGATATTTGCTGATTCACAGGCGTTTCATAAACGAGAGGAGGACGTGATGAGGCCAAAAGCACTGCATGCAGGTTCAGTCTCACTCAACACTATTTTATTTTATAGATCCATTACATTGAAGGATGGTGGTTTACTTGTTCTCTTCTTGAGTGTTTGTAGACGTTAAAGAGGCCGTTGTGTCGACCTTGATTTATTGCATTTTTTCCCCTGATCCCTCACATGAATCTCAAACAGCAGAGAGCAGTGCTTGCAACATCAAGGTCATGGGTTCGATTCCCGGGGAAAGCAAGAACTGATTATAACATCAATGTGTTTCTTGAATGCGATGCCAGTCACTTTGGATGTGTCAGGGTTCTGTCACCTCAGTTTGGGTTTCTAGTGTGTTGGTTGACAGAGCTTGGTTGACTCCGCCCCTTTGTGTCTTGTGATTGTGAAACCCCGCCCATCTTGTTCCCTCGTTTCCCTTAATTTATCCCAGCTGTTTCTGCTCATTACCTCTCCTCATGTGTTCCCTATTTAATCCCGGTGTGTTTGCTGTCTTGTGTGGTGTCGTTGTCATTCCATGGTCCCGGCTTATGTTCCTAATGGCGCTGCACCGGCCTATCTGGTGGGTTCTGGTCATGTGTGTTTCGTTATGTTTTCCCCATTGTGGGTTTTTGTTTGCATTTTGTGTTCTTTTGTTATTCTAAATAAATCCTATATTTTCCCCTGCACTTGAGTCCTCCCTGAACGATCCGTGACCGGATGAAAGCATCTGAAATGTAAATCAGTGCTTGTTTTCACTGCCGTGTGTCTCGGATGTCGAGGGCTAGAGCATCTTTCAGATCAGACTCTCGAAGACTCAAGTTGGAATTGGTGACTTGGAACTCAATTTCGCTGCACGTTTTAACTCAAGTGTTGTTTTTAGGTACTCTTTACACCTCTGTGTGCAGCAGACCAAACAGACAAGATTTACAGGAAACGAAAGAGAACTCAGAAGCTGTGAGACCAACACAACTCAGAGAAAACCACAGAGTGTTGCACACGATGATGCCCAGCACGCACACTTACAGCAATCAACGCATTATCAGTCCATATATGCAGGTCTTCACTGTAGAACTGAACGTACAGTATCTGTACACACAATCGCTGTGACTTCCTCCTTCTGCGGCTAAACTTCCCATGATTGTCTAAACCCGTCTCGCACGTTTAATGCGAGTTTACCTGTTGTTCTCAGCATTAAAGTCAGTGTTATTCATGCGTTACCTGTTGATCCGCCTGCTGTTTGCGGCCAACCACCCTGAAGCTGTTGTTACTGGGGTTCTGGAAGATGTGAATCCGGCTGACGGCCTGAACGCCGGAACCGGCCGGTAACCAGCGCTTACTGCCGTCATCGTACATCATAACGGTGGCCCGCGCCTGACAGATACTGTGTTCACTGGCAAACACACAGTAAAATCACTTCACAAACTGTGTAACAGGCATTAAAACACAAACCGGGCAAACGAGCAAACGTTCTCCCAGTAACGTCAACAGAACGTTTGTTCAACATTATCTGCTCTTTAATAGTGTTCTTAAAATGGAAGCAGAAAAGCATTTTACATGTGGTTCATGCAATGATTTAGTCGGATGTTCGTCAAACATTTTAAATGTTGCTTCGTTTCAGAACAACTTTAACAAACATTCTTAGTTTTTGTTAGCAGGAATATCAAAATATGCATCTAATATGACAGACGAAACCAGGACATTTTACTACTGGTCAAAAGTTTAGAATAATTTATGATCCTGAAAGAGTCTCTTCTGAATCACCAAGACTGCGTTTATTTGGTCAAAAACACAGTAAAAATAGTGAAATATTGTTACAGTTTAAAAAGGTATGCTAACTTTTTCCCAAAACTAACTAAATGTAAATAAAGAGTCAAAACATCATCAATCCTCCTTCTGAAAAGTGTTTTTGTCGTTCCCTGATTTCAGCCTATCGAAAGTGTTTTGATATATTCGAGCTGACGGGAGGGTTTTGGCGAGATATCGCGTCAAACGTTGCTCGCCGCGTCCCATCCGTAAACCGATGACGAGTGTCTGGTGTGGGAGGGCAGGGGTTAGTCGTCACAACAAGAGCGAAATGCTCACATAGAGCTGCTAAATCTCATTAATCAGCTGTTTAAAACAAACGCAGAACCGAGGAGAGTCTGCTGCGGAAAAGAGAACAAGACAGAGCTCGTAATAAAACAAGAATCAACATGAATCTGAACTCGGCTTGAGGAGACGGAGACTGATGGGGATTTGAGACGTTGTGATGCTGTTTTTGTTGCTCAACAGGAGAGGAAGTGTTTTATTGAACAGATAAACAGAATTCAATATATTCATATTCAAACGCAGACATGCACAACATGAAAAACTAAATAATTTATTCCATAAAATGTTTTTGTTCTTTTAACCACTAAGGGGATAAAAGTTACATAGTGTACCTTTAATAAAAACCATTAAATTTAAAAACATTTCACATTGTTTTACTGTATTTTGGATAAAAATAAATGCAGCCTTAGTGAGCAGAAGAGACTCTTTCAAAACGTGTGATCAGTCGTTAGATCTATCTAATGATCTGTGTCAATAGATAGATAAAAGTACATTTACTGTGCGTGTGTACATATAGATAAAGGTACATTTACCATGTGTGTGTGTGTGTGTGTCAGGAGGATGTGGGAAACATTGTCTGTCCTCCTGTGCAACATAGTTAAACATGACACAATATTTGGCTTCCGCTCATATTCGCTCTTAAAGGGCCTGAAAGGGCTCATCAGTCCTTAAACCAATGTATCTTAGCGTGAAGAATGTTTAAAAAACATCTAAAGAACCATTAAAAGAACCTTCTGTAGATCCAAAAATGTTCTTGACGTTCTTTACGAAAAACAACCGCCAATAAAGATGTTTTATAAGACATTCACGTGATTTGAGTGTGTTTGATTGTTGGCAATGTGTGTGTGAGAGAGAGTGTGAGTGTGTGTGTGTGTGGGGGGGGGGGAAGAGAGAGTGTGAGTGTGTGTGTGTGTGTGTGTGTGTGTGTGTGTGTGTGTGTGTGTGTGTGTGTGAGAGAGTGTGAGTGTGTGTGTGTGTGAGTGAGAAAGTGAGTGATTGTGAGAATGAGTGAGTGAGAGTGTGTCTTTATTTCCAGCGCAGTCACTCTAAATGTGTTGAAGCAGATGTGAGAGCAATAAGAGACAACAAGAGGAAGCAGAAGAGGAGAAGTGCAGCTCAATCGAGGGTTAGAAGTGTTATTGACCCGGCGCTCAGATGAGAACACCAAAATATCACAGCAATCGCACGCAAGAAAAACGAGCCGGACTGCATGTCACACACCACATCTGACAACTCACACTCCTTCATGCATGCTAACGAAGTGAATGAAGAATCATCTGTGAGCAGCAGTAACACCACATCACTGAAAGTGAAAGAGTAAAACATGAAGAATCTGATGACTGACAGTGAACTTCAGGCTCAAACGACTCAATCACTGACCAACTGCTCAAAGGCTTGAGTCCGACTGAGAGCGGAGTGTGTGTGTGTGTGAGAGAGAGTGAGTGAGTGTGTGTGTGTGTGTGTGAGAGAGAGTGAGTGAGTGAGTGTGTATGCGTGAGTGAGTATGTGAGTGAGTGTGTGTGTGTGTGTGTGTGTGTGTGTGTGTGTGTGTGTGTGTGTGTGTGTGTGTGTGTGTGAGCGCGAGTGAGCGAGAGTGAGTGTGTGTGTATGTATGTGTGTGCATGTGAGTGAATGAGTGTGTATATGAGTGAGTGAGAGTGAGTGTGTCTGCGTATGAGTGAGTGTGAGTGAGCGTGTTTGTGTGTGTATATGAGTGAGTGTGAACAAATGTGTGTGTATATGAGTGAGTGTGAGTGTGTACATGAGTGAGTGTGTGTGTGTGTGTATATATATGAGTGAGTTGTGTGTGTGTGTGTGTATGAGTGAGTGTGAGTGAGTGAGTACATGAGAGAGTGAGTATATATATATATATATATGAGAGAGTGAGTGTGTGTGTGTGTGTGTGTGTGTGTGTATATGAGTGAGTTGTGTGTGTATATATGAGTGAGTGTGAGTGAGTGAGTACATGAGAGAGTGAGAGTGAGTGAGTGTGTGTGTGTGTGTGTGTCTTGCAGGAAGAGTTTGCGCTGCTTGACTTCCTCACTGATGGAGAATGAAGCAGGAAGCGTTGAAACTCAAAACGTGATAAAATTCACGATTCAAACGCGTTTAAAGTCATTCAGGATCACGGAAGGTTCTCAAAGTTACGAGCAAACGTTCCTCCAGCAACATTAACACAACGTTTATTCAACATCATCTCACTTTAATAACGTCCTCAAAACATTTGCACAAAAGCATCATTGATAGTGTGTTTATTTAACCTGAAATATTTAATGGAGTAAATGTTTCTGCTCGTTTCATTGGTCATAAATCATGTTTAATAACAGTTCTCAGAACACGAGCAGAAATCACTCAAATCATGCTCATATTTCAGAAACTGTTATGTAATAGATGTGAAGTGAGTTTTAATGAGTTACACGCGTTTCATTAACAGCTCATATTATCACAGATGATGATTAATAATTAAATGAAATAAACTGACCTCATTATGCATGCAGAGCGAGCTCGCGACACACCGACACGCCGAACATCCGCTGAACATTAAACAGTTTCCTGCTGTCAGAGAGGGAAACACATGAAGGAAGGAGTGAATAAATGAAGAGGTTCTGCTGCAGAAGTCCAACACCTGCGCGAGACCAGAGATGATTGACAGCCGGCGATCAGTGCACGAGCTCAGAAACGAGCGAGAGTTTATAATGCATGAATGATCAGCTGTCAAACATTCATTAAATGACTGATTATGGGATGTTTGACTCGTCGCTGAACTCTAGTGGAGGTTTGCTGTAAATCTACGGGTTTCAATTAACGCCGAATATATTTGAATCAGCTTTCCTGTGTGTCTAACAGTAGAGAGCTGCGCTTGCAACATCAAGGTCATGGGTTCGACTCCCAGGAAAAGCAAGAACTGATTAGAATGTCAATGTGTTTCTTGAATGCGACGATAAAAGCAGCTGATAAATGCAGGAATGTGAATGTAAGAAGCAAAAATGCATTGGATTTTTATGGGCTGAAATTCAACATGCTCGGATATATTTATTTCCCGATTACATAAACAGATCCGGGAAATCCTCGTTGACTTCCAGTATTTATGAAAGTCTTAGAGGACTGAAGAACACACATGATATATGAAATAAAAACGTGTTTGTTCATCGTCTATTTTCTGCACGAAAAGAAAAAAAAGTTGCAGCTTTGAATTTTTAAGTTCAAACAACTTGGACATTTAATTAATTTCCACTTAAATGCTTTAAAATGACTTAAAATATTAATAGAATCGTCTATAACTTGTAGAGAAAGTTCAAAATTGCTTATTTTGAGGAGTAAAAGAAATGCAAAAGCATGTTGATCATGTCACTCTATTGCTGTGTTCAGCAGTCTCACACTAACTAGTGTTTACATGAATATTACTGTTAATACTTTACAGTACGTCTATATATATATATATATATATATATATATATAGTATCTCTATTTATCTCTATATCGCTCTCTCTCTATATATATCTATATCTCTCTATATATCTCTATTTATCTATATCTATATCTATATCTGTATCTGTATCTATATCTGTATCTCTCTCTCTCCAAGAGTCTGAACAACATCTGGTCATTCCAGTTCGTATGATGGACATGGGGGATTTTTTTTATTTGCTTGAAATGCTGTTATAATTTCACCATTTATTTTGCATGTGTGTGTGTATATGTGAGTGTGTATATGAGAGTTCATGTTTGTGAGTGAGTTAGTGTGACTGTGTGTGAGTGTGTATGACTGTGAGTATGTGTGTGTAAGTGTGAGTGTGAGTGTGAGTGTGTGTGTGTGTGTGTGTGTGTGTGTGTGTGTGTGTGTGTGTGTGTGTGTGTGTGTGTGTGTGTGTGTGTGTGTGTGACTGTGTGAGTGTGTGTGTGAGTTTGTGTGTGTGTGTGTGTGTGTGACTGTGTGTGTGTGTGTGTGTGTGTGTGTGTGACTGTGAGTGTGTGTGATTGTGAGTGTGTGAGTGTGTGTTTATCAGGGATGTTCTATAGTCCCATGCCTTCATGTGTGTGTGTTTGTTCTGGACTGTTCCAGATGTTTTGGACAAATGTAAAAATAATTTCTCGCATTACATTTAAATTCATTCACAAATTGATTCTGCGAAGGGAAGTTTTTGTTACTTTATTAAATTTCAACCACATAAACTTCAATCATATTCATTTTGGGTCCTGAGGGAATTCAAGAGTATTAACAGACAAACTTTTGATTTTAGTTATATTTTTGTAAATGGGTATAATTATTATTTGGTAGAATGTTACAATTGTCCATATAAATATAATTGTTTTATTTTTATTTATCAGAATCAGAAAGAGCTTTATTGCCAAGTGTGCTTGCACACACAAGGAATTTGTGTTAGTGCTGAAGCTTCCAGTGCACAAATACAACACAACATGAACAAACAAACAAAACAAACACAATCACTGAAGAGCTCAACACCGAGGCCTAAAACCAAAGCAACTCAAGTTGTTGATTAGTTATTTGAGTCACAGTGAGGCAAATGATTCTGACAGAACAAAATCAGCTTTCCTATGTGTGTAACAGTAGAGAGCAGCGCTTGCAACATCAAGGTCATGGGTTTGATTCCCAGGGAAAGCAAGAACTTATTAGAATGTCAATGTGTTTCTTGAATGCGATGATAAAAGCAGCTGATAAATGCAGGAATGTGAATTGAGAAACACACACACACAAGCCAAGTAAAGTATAGAATTGTGAATATTATTATTTTTATATATGTGGGAAAAGAGCAGCGCTTGAGCTTGAATTACTGTAAAATACACCGGAACAGGTGTGGGCGTGTCCTTCTGCTCGCTCATTTACATACAGTGATGTCATCAGTTTAAAGTCATAAACGCTTCAGAATGAATGCAAAGATGATTATCCACTCATTTGCTCTTTGCATTAAAAGCAAACACATGAAAAGCGCATTAGATGTGAAGAATGAGTGTATTATTAAAACTGCATTCACACATTTGCTGTTATTTAAAGCCATTTCTCATCCGTTTCACAGGGAAATGTTGTGTTGACTTTACTTCTCGTGTGACCATCATCTTATCCAAACGAGTTCTGCTGTTGAATCACAGCAATCAGAGCGACGCAAACACACGATACGCCAGAGAGTGATGGAGATTCAGGCATAGAGAGAGAGAGTGTGTGTATGTGTGTGTGTGTGTGTCCAGCGGGTGCGGTTCACATTACAGAGACATTTAACAGTCAAACACGCTGCTCTTCTTCATGTCTGAGCAGGTCAGCGCTCAAAGACACATGCAAATGAGTGTGAGTGTGTGTGTGTGTGTGTGTGTGTGTGTGTGAGAGAGAGTGAGTGAGTGGACTGTTTCTCATGACTGCTGCACACAAGCACGAATATATGAAGAGATGCTCTCACGTCCACCGGAGACGCAACACATTTGCATACAGTTACAGTGAGTGTGTGTGTGTGTGTGTATGTGTTTGTGTGTGTGTTTGCGTGTGTGCTTGTGTGAGTGTATGTGTTTGTGTGTTTGAGTGTGCGTGTGTGTGTTTGTGTGTGTGCTTGTGAGTGTGTGTTTGTGTGTGAGTGTATGTGTGAGTGTGTGTGTGTTTGTGTGTGAGTGAATGTATGTGAGTGTGTGTGTGTGAGTGTGTATGTGTTTGTGAGTGTGTGAGTGTGAGTGTGAGTGTGTGTTTGTGTTTGTGTGTGTGTTAGTGTGTGAGTATATGTGTGAGTGTGTGTGTGTTTGTGTGTGAGTGAATGTATGTGAGTGTGTGTGTGTGAGTGTGTATGTGTTTGTGAGTGTGTGTGTTTGTGTGTGAGTGTATGTGTTTGTGTGTGTGTGAGAGAGTGAGTGAATGTATGTGAGTGTGTGTGTTTGTTTGTGTTTGAGAGTGTGTGTGTGTGCGTGTGTGTGATTTTGTGTAAATGAGTGTGTGTGTGTCTGTGTGTTTGTGTTTGAGTGTGTGTTTGCGTGTTTGTGTGTGTTTGTGTATATGAGTGTGTGTGTGTGTATGTGTTTGTGTATGTGAGTGTGTGTTTGAGTGTGTGTTTGTTTGTGTGTGAGTGCGTGTGTTTGTGTGTGTGTGTGTTTGTGTATATGAGTGTGTGTGTGTGTATGTGTTTGTGTATGTGTGTGTGTGTTTGAGTGTGTGTTTGCGTGTTTGTTTGTGTGTGAGTGTATGTGTTTGTGTGTGTGTGTTTGTGTATATGAGTGTGTGTGTGTGTGTATGTGTTTGTGTATGTGAGTGTGTGTGTGTGTGTGTGTTTGTGTATGTGAGTGTGTGTGTGTGTGTATGTGTTTGTGAGTGTGTGTTTGTGTATGTGAGTGTGAGTGTGTGTTTGAGTGTGTGTTTGCGTGTTTGTTTGTGTGTTTGTGTATATGAGTGTGTGTGTGTGTGTGTGTGTTTGTGTATGTGAGTGTGTGTGTGTGTGTGTGTGTGTTTGAGTGTGTGTTTGCGTGTTTGTTTGTGTGTGATTGTATGTGTTTGTGTGTGTGTGTTTGTGTATATGAGTGTGTGTGTGTGTGTATGTGTTTGTGTATGTGAGTGTGTGTGTGTGTGTGTGTTTGTGTATGTGAGTGTGTGTGTGTGTGTGTATGTGTTTGTGAGTGTGTGTTTGTGTATGTGAGTGTGAGTGTGTGTTTGAGTGTGTGTTTGCGTGTTTGTTTGTGTGTTTGTGTATATGAGTGTGTGTGTGTGTGTGTGTGTTTGTGTATGTGAGTGTGTGTGTGTGTGTGTGTTTGAGTGTGTGTTTGCGTGTTTGTTTGTGTGTGATTGTATGTGTTTGTGTGTGTGTGTTTGTGTATATGAGTGTGTGTGTGTGTATGTGTTTGTGTATGTGTGTGTGTGTGTGTGTGTGTGTGTGATGCATCCAGAAAGCACAGATGTTTACATTCAGATAAACCTTGTGTTTCTTGTAGTAATTCAGATTTTCAGACATCGTTACATCAGTGTATGTGTGTGTGTGTGTGTGTGAGAGAGAGAGAGACAGAGAGAGAGATTGATTAGTGCTGAACGGTTCTCTCTGGTGTAGTTGTATAGTAAGGTGGTGTGTGTGTGTGACAGTACGTGATGGAAGGGCGTTTGATGCGTGTGAAGGAACACACACCTGCTGCTCAGAGAAAGACGTTCAGGCTAACAGAGAGTCAACAGTAACGCAGGCCATTTGAATCGCCTTTGTCCCAGTTTCAGTGGCATAAACCCGTCAGACAATCAAGTGGAACGTGAAATAAAAGCAGGATTTTCCTAGCAGAGCGCGGCTCCTGTTAGAGCGGCCGAACCCTTCAGCGCCGGAGCTCCATTTGCATGGCAGGGCCAGTTAAATGAGGAGACCAGATTCTCTCTACCTGGCATGCAAACCAGCGGAGCAGCAGTTAAAGCAGCGCAGGTGTGTCTCTCTCCAGAGATATGGAAATCCTGCGCTCACACACGCTCGGCCGCGAGGAGAGCCGCTTCAGCTGAGCGTTCCTGGAGTCGAGGGAGGATGCCACGCTCGTTCCTGGTGAAGAGGAAGCAGCCGCCGGGCGCCGGGTGGCAGTGGAAGGAGTCGCCCGCGGCGGAGCATCGGTCAGAGGAGCACCGGTCAGAGGAGCACCGGTCAGAGGAGCACCGGTCAGAGGAGCACCGGTCAGAGGAGCACCGGTCAGAGGAGCACCGGTCAGAGGAGCACCGGTCAGAGGAACGCACGCACCATCTGGCCTGTAATCACACTTTCATTACAATGTTTCTCTAACTTTCAAAAAATCGTTCAGCTTGCTTCAGGAAACGTTCAAAAGTAACGTTCCCATAACGTTAAAAAGCAGCGTTTAGAGAACCTTCAGAACGGGAACATTAGCCAAACGTTCTCAGAACGCGTTTTTGCTGGATGGGAAATCTGATTTTGGTTCTGAATGTCCTGTAACGAGACTCAAAGAGGTTTGAACGAATGATTTTCTCTTTTTTACTCTTTCTTTAAGAAATGCTGTCCGTGTTTAAATGCTCTTCAGTAATCCTGGGTTTCTAGGAACGGTTCGATACGATCTGATACTCACAGATTCCCTGATCAGAAGCTGAACGGCTTTGATCTGAATAATGACTCTATCGTTTCACAGCAGGATTTGAGCGTTTGTTTGTTCGCGTCACTGATTCTGTTATTCTCAGTTTTTCTCTGTGAAGCTGCTTTCAGTTCATCTGGATCCTATAAAGTGCTGGAGAAATAAACATGACTTACAGATATATATATATTATGCTGAAAACCAAACGAAAAACCTTTTTATTATATTAATTTTGTGTGTGTGTTAAAAACCAACAAAAAACCTGAGAAAAAAGGTCTCGTGAGCAACACTGGAGCGATAACTGATTGATGTGAGTTGAGTTCTTCTAGTAAGTGTGTGTGTGTGTGTGTGTGTGTGTGTTTCAGTAGCTGTCCAGACACACAGCGCTGGTCTGGAATCAGTGTCTCAGCACCTCCATAAACGCACGCCAGCTTCTGCTGCTCTGGACTGTGGCAGAGAGGATTACGGGACAGGGAGAGTTCAGGCGTCTCAGAGTCCTCTTCCTCTTCCTCTTCCTCCGGCTGCACTCACATCAGCACCGCTGAACAAGGTGAACTGCTGACCTTCAGTCTGATCCTTCGGCTAAAGCAGAAAGTTCTCTCAAAGTTATAAACAAACGTTAACAGAACGTTTGATCAATGCTATCTGATCTTTAACACTCGTCTCAGAGCGTTATGTGTGATTGTTCATTAGGCTTCAGATGGTTGTTCGTCTAATGCTTTATAAATGTTCCAGAGTTCATTCCTCTGCTTCCAGGCGCGTGACTCCGGCGGCTCGTCTGAGTTTCTGTGTTCGGTGTGTCATAAAGTGTTTCCGCTGCAGCGCATGTTGACGCGACACCTGAAGTGCCACAGTCTGATCAAGAGACACCCGTGCAGATACTGCGGGAAAGGCTTCAACGACACCTTCGACCTGAAGAGACACATGCGGACACACACCGGTGAGAAACACCACATTTCAAAAGATCATTTTCAACGAGGTAGAAGAAAGACAACAATAACCATATCAGAGTCACACAATATCTCATTCCTGCATTTATCAGACACTTTTATCATTGCATTCAGTGATCTGAATTTATTAGATGATAAATACAGTAAAACAGTGTAATATTATATCAGTGTAAAACAGCTGTTTTCTATGTGAATATATATTAAAGTGTCATTTATTCCTGTGATTAAAGCTGAATTTATTAGATGATAAATACAGTAAAACAGTGTAATATTATATCAGTGTAAAACAGCTGTTTTCTGTGTGAATATATAGTAAAGTGTCATTTATTCCTGTGATTAAAGCTGAATTTATTAGATGATAAATACAGTAAAACAGTGTAATATTATATCAGAGTAAAACAGCTGTTTTCTGTGTGAATATATAGTAAAGTGTCATTTATTCCTGTGATTTAAAGCTGAATTTATTAGATGATAAATACAGTAAAACAGTGTAATATTATATCAGAGTAAAACAGCTGTTTTCTATGTGAATATATAGTAAAGTGTCATTTATTCCTGTGATTAAAACTGAATTTATTAGATGATAAATACAGTAAAACAGTGTAATATTATATCAGTGTAAAACAGCTGTTTTCTATGTGAATATATAGTAAAGTGTCATTTATTCCTGTGATTAAAGCTGAATTTATTAGATGATAAATACAGTAAAACAGTGTAATATTATATCAGTGTAAAACAGCTGTTTTCTATGTGAATATATAGTAAAGTGTCATTTATTCCTGTGATTAAAGCTGAATTTATTAGATGATAAATACAGTAAAACAGTGTAATATTATATCAGTGTAAAACAGCTGTTTTCTATGTGAATATATAGTAAAGTGTCATTTATTCCTGTGATTAAAGCTGAATTTATTAGATGATAAATACAGTAAAACAGTGTAATATTATATCAGTGTAAAACAGCTGTTTTCTATGTGAATATATAGTAAAGTGACATTTATTCCTGTGATTAAATCTGAATTTATTAGATGATAAATACAGTAAAACAGTGTAATATTATATCAGTGTAAAACAGCTGTTTTCTATGTGAATATATAGTAAAGTGTCATTTATTCCTGTGATTAAAGCTGAATTTATTAGATGATAAATACAGTAAAACAGTGTAATATTATATCAGTGTAAAACAGCTGTTTTCTATGTGAATATATAGTAAAGTGTCATTTATTCCTGTGATTAAAGCTGAATTTATTAGATGATAAATACAGTAAAACAGTGTAATATTATATCAGTGTAAAACAGCTGTTTTCTATGTGAATATATAGTAAAGTGTCATTTATTCCTGTGATTAAAGCTGAATTTATTAGATGATAAATACAGTAAAACAGTGTAATATTATATCAGTGTAAAACAGCTGTTTTCTATGTGAATATATAGTAAACTGTCATTTATTCCTGCGATTAAAGCTGAATTTATTAGATGATAAATACAGTAAAACAGTGTAATATTATATCAGTGTAAAACAGCTGTTTTCTATGTGAATATATAGTAAAGTGTCATTTATTCCTGCGATTAAAGCTGAATTTATTAGATGATAAATACAGTAAAACAGTGTAATATTATATCAGTGTAAAACAGCTGTTTTCTATGTGAATATATAGTAAACTGTCATTTATTCCTGCGATTAAAGCTGAATTTATTAGATGATAAATACAGTAAAACAGTGTAATATTATATCAGTGTAAAACAGCTGTTTTCTATGTGAATATATAGTAAAGTGTCATTTATTCCTGTGATTAAAGCTGAATTTATTAGATGATAAATACAGTAAAACAGAGTAATATTATATCAGTGTAAAACAGCTGTTTTCTATGTGAATATATAGTAAACTGTCATTTATTCCTGCGATTAAAGCTGAATTTATTAGATGATAAATACAGTAAAACAGTGTAATATTATATCAGTGTAAAACAGCTGTTTTCTATGTGAATATATAGTAAAGTGTCATTTATTCCTGTGATTAAAGCTGAATTTTCAGCATCATTACTCCAGTCTTCAGTGTCACATGATCTTCATAAAACATTCTGATATGATGATTTGATGATCAACAAACATTTATTTCTATTATCAGTGTTGAAAACAGAAATCAGTTCAAATTTGTGCTTAAACTGAGATACATTTTATTTCTCAGGATTCTTTGATGTACAGAAAGCTCAAAAGAACAGCATAGAATCTCGTGGCATTATAAATGTCACTTTTTATGGACTGAATGCATTTAATCTAACCGAGCCCAAGCTTTGACAGCGTTCTGAGAGTGTGTGTGTGTGTGTGTGTGTGTGTGTGTGTGTGTGTGTGTGTGTGTGTCCTGTGCGCAGGTATCCGTCCGTACAGGTGTGATCTGTGTGAGAAAGCCTTCACTCAGCGCTGCTCTCTGGAGTCGCACCTGCGTAAGATCCACGGCGTGCGGCAGCAGTACGCGTACCGGCAGCGGCGCTCCAAGATCTTTGTGTGCGAGGACTGCGGCTTCACCTCCAGCCGGCCGGACGAGTACTTCCTGCACGTGAGACAGCAGCAC
>JAWRVZ010000310.1:92500-150000 GCA_037043235.1 Rhodeus uyekii
CATTCAGAGAACATTCAGAGAACATTCAGAAAGCGTTCAGAGAACGTTCAGAGAACATTCAGAAAGCATTCAGAGAACGTTCAGAGAACATTCAGAAAGCATTCAGAAAACATTCAGAGAACATTCAGAAAACATTCAGAGAACATTCAGAGAACATTCAGAAAGCGTTCAGAGAACATTCAGAAAGCATTCAGAAAACATTCAGAGAACGTTCAGAGAACATTCCAAAACAACATTTTAAAGGGGTACTTTATTAAAGCATATTGTTGCTCTGGGATTTGCATTGTTTTCCTGTTTATTATCATGAATTTAATTGTATCAAACTCTATTAATGTGACTTTCCTTTTTATATTTACATGGAATATTTCAAGACATGCAAATCTGAGATTGTCAGTGAATAAAATGAATTAAACTGCCGTCTCTTCCTGAAATTCCTTCAGTGTATAAGAGAAGATTCATCATAACGTGATGATAGTGTGAGCCCGAACTGTCCCTTTAACCCAGCGCCTCCTGTGAGGATGATGATGAGGAGGATGAGGAAGATACTGACCCACTGCACTGCCCCCCCGCTCACACAGCACACAGTGATGATGATGAGGAGGATGATGAAGATACTGACCCCACTGCACTGCCCCCCCGCTCACACAGCACACAGTGATGAGGATGATGAAGATACTGACCCCACTGCACTGCCCCCCCCCCCCACAGCACACAGTGATGAGGATGAGGAGGATGATGAAGATACTGACCCACTGCACTGCCCCCCCCACTCACACAGCACACAGTGATGAGGATGATGAAGATACTGACCCACTGCACTGCCCCCCCCACTCACACAGCACACAGTGATGAGGATGATGAAGATACTGACCCCACTGCACTGCCCCCCCCCCACAGTGATGAGGATGATGAGGATGATGAAGATACTGACCCCACTGCACTGCCCCCCCCCCGCTCACACAGCACACAGTGATGAGGATGATGAGGATGATGAAGATACTGACCCCACTGCACTGCCCCCCCCCCGCTCACACAGCACACAGTGATGAGGATGAGGAGGATGATGAAGATACTGACCCCACTGCAGGAAGCGCTGCACGTGTTTCTCTGCGGCGACAGCGGACGAGCTGAACTCCTGATAAACCCCCACCAGCAGATCCAGCAGCGTCTGCAGGCCCACCGGATCCTTCACCGGACCCTCCTGCTTCAGATGAGCGGCCCCCGAGGACATGACGGAGATCCGGCTCATCCGCAGCCCTGCTCCATGAGTCCGTGTGTGTGTGTGTGTGTGTGTGTGTGTTTCTGCAGACAGAACAACCTCCAGCTACAGCCCTTTTTTGGGTGAGTCGCTCAGCCTGTCTCTCTCTGCTGTGTGTGTGTGTGAGTGTCTCTGTGTGTGTGAGTGTGTGTGTAAGTAATTGAGTGTGTGTGTGTGTGTGTGCTTCTTTACACACTGAAGTTGGTTAGTTTGATGAAATGGTGTTTATCTCTTTCATGTCTGTTTCTTAAAGCTCACAGTGTGGTTGTGTTTGTTCTCTCTCTCTTCCTCGGTTCACTCTCACGGGTCTCTCTCTCTCTTCCTCGGTTCACTCTCACGGGTCTCTCTCTCTCTCTCTCTCTCTCTCTCTCTCTCTCTCTCTCTCTCTTCCTCGGTTCACTCTCACGTCTCTCTCTCTCTCTCTCTCTCTCTCTCTCTCACTCTCTCTGGCTCAGGGTGCAGATAGACTGCTTATTTTTAAACCCTGTAAAAAAATCACATTAATAATCATTATGTTTTGTAAAATATCAAATCTCATAAATGAACTTATACTTGACTTGAATTTCCAGTGTGTTGTGACACTTTTTACCTGTGAAACATTATAAAGTAAAGCAGTTTTTGGATTATTTGTGGAAAGACTGTATTTGAGCTCAAACCTCAGAGATCTGTGTGATTGTGTGTGTGTGTGTGTGTGTGTGTGATTGTGTGTGTGTGTGTGTGTGTGTGTGTGTGTCGTGTGTCTCCCTCTAGCGGTGTGTTACACAACCTTCAGTCTCCAACACAACAGCAGTGTGTGCTGCGCGAGGGGAAGCAGTGGAAGACAAACTGAATAGAAACAGATGAGCAACTCCTGAAGGAAATATTGCCAGTAGAGTATTAATGTTACAATGATAATAATGTGCAGAACAGGAGAAGAACATGAGACTACATTTATATAGACTTTATTTATATACATTCCTCCTCACTATTTATAAACACTGTACATACATGTACATAATTGTATATTGTATCATAGTATCTACGGCACTATGCATACACTGAGTATCCTGCAACCTGTACATTCTCCCTCCCTCTGTACAATCTCTCCATCGCTCTCCCTTCCCCTCCCTTAAAACCAACTCTTGGTCAGGTTGTACATGTAATACATGTTGTATTGTGTATGACTTGTATGTGACAAATAAAACTTGAACTTGAACTTAAATAGAGAAGGAGACCCATCATGACATCATCACTGCATTAACCGTGACATCATCACTGCATTAATCATGATTATGTCATCACCACCGGCACTGATCAGATCATTAGTGTCGTTACACAAGTGCTGCATGTGTGTGTGTGTGTGTGTGAGCGAGGGTTCGGCGTGTCGGGCCCTGTGCAGGAAGTGAGGTGTAACCTGAAGCTGTAATCTCCAGAGACACTAATCCTGCCCGCGCTCATCACACACACACACACACACACACACACACACACTGACGGAGAGAGAGGAGGACGCAGAACAAACGCTGGGGAAACACACGACACGACAGACCGAGCGACTCAACCTCACAGGTGAGACTCATTCACACACACACACACACACACACACACACACACTCATGTATCTGAAAACATGTTTCACAAACTAAACAGTGACGCCACCATGTGTTTCTTAGGAGGAGTGTGTCATTGTCTTAGAAGAACCTAGAACACCACAGTTCACACTCATGCTTTTATCAGCTGCTTTTATCATCGCATTCAAGAAACACATTGACATTCTAATCAGTTCTTGCTTTCCCTGGGAATCGAACCCATGACCTTGATGTTGCAAGCGCTGCTCTCTGCTGTTAGACACACAAGGAAGCTCCGGTTACTCAGCATCGTTCTGCTGTGTCACTCAGACTCTCAGTGACGCATGAAAACCTGTTCCTCATTAAGATCTTACTGGGATTAAAGCTCTTCTTCTGTCGGATTTAAGACACACACACACACACGTGTGAAGTTTCATTACACATTATGAGCGTGTTGTGCTGGTTGTCATTAGACGGTTTGTACAGCATATTCTCAACTAACATACAAACACAGTAATACCTCGAGATACGAGCATAATCTGTGGTACGCTTGATTCCGTCTCGTAATTTACACGAACACTACGCAATTTAAGTAAATTAAGTTGATTTATATTAACATAACTGAATTTAGCTTACATAACTTATTAAACCTATATTATTGTTTAGCTTTTTCAATTTGTCTTTTTTCTTCTGACTACCCTCACTTTCACTTTCACTTGACGCAAAGCTTTTAACGAAATCCCTATGGAGGGAGATTGTTTTCTGTCTCCCTTTAAAAATGAGTAAAGCACGTGTCGTCAAAAAGCGCCGAAGCGCGAGCAGCAGACGATTAATCCGGGTGTTTCTTTTCATCATCTGAATCTCACCTTCTGCTCGATCACTCACCAGCTCATATTTATCCACAATTTTCTGCTTCATTTCCACGCTCATCATGCGTTTCTCACTAACATCCTTACACTCACTTTCTTAGAAATCATCGCTATTATGAAGAACAATGAACAAAATAGAGAGAGAATCAGCTGTTCGCGGGCGACGCGTACAGAAGTCAGTGAACACTGAGGTGAACGAGCGTCGGCATCGGTGTCAGTGCGCGTGCTTGAATATTTACTCGTATCTAGAAGCAAAACTCTGCCGAAGGTTTGCTCGTATCCTGGAATACTCGTATGTAGAGACGCTCGGTATTACTGTACTTTCTGTATTTTTCAAAGCATCCAGTTTTTTTTTCAAAAGTTAAAATCTAAATCTTTTCTTTTGGTCATGTGAACTTTTTATTGCATCATCCTTCAAACATTACATCACGTGAATGTTCTCTGAAACCAGTGGAAACATTAAAATATGTTCCATGAAAGAGTTATAATGCAGTGTTTGTGCTGATGTTTTGAGGATATGATATACAGGCCAGATAACGTTAAACGAACGCTGTATTAATGTTACTGGAGGAACGTTTGCTCATAACCTGCTCCCCGTCAGCTGTGTGTGTATCCGGCAGAAGCGACACATAAACAGCGTTTAATGTATTCAAACAGGAATCAATAATCAATAAAACAGCTTTACATGAGCTGTAGTGATGTGTGTCTGTTCTTACACGAGCAGAGAGTAACTGTGTGTGTGTGTGTGTGTGTGTGTGTGTGTGTGTGTGTAGTGTCATGTCTCAAGGTCCACAGGACTCCGGTGTGGAGCAGCGTCGGCTGCAGAGGAGAGGAGGACTCGCGTCATTTCAGGTACTCGTCACACATATATTAGAGAAGGAAATTTTTTTTTTTAAGACCAATTATGTGTCTCAATCCATGTTTGCTGTAAGTTTTTGCTAAACTACTGCTTGAAATACTTCAAACCCAGATAATTAAATGAAATAGTTAAAGTGCCTCTATTAATCTATGTTAAAGTTCCTAATGTTGTCTCAGTCTCATTCAACAGTTAGTCTCATAACATCCACTGCATATCAGCTCTTTTTCTCTCAGCGTCTGAAACGCTTCGTTCGGAGATTCAGTCTCTCTAAGCCCCGCCCCTCCAAGTGCCGCTCTGCTCTGATTGGTCAGAACCCAAGCGCTCATTAGCATATCTCTTCCTCTATTACCGATGACTCGTTTCAGCAGTTCAGAATCAGTTCTTTCTTTTGGGAACATTAATTGTATTTGTCATGCAGAGCTTTTATGTTCACACACGTGTGTATTAGGGAATATACCCGAAAAAGCATACAAATATTAAAGTGATTTTACCTGTTGTCGTCTGCTAGTGTGATTCTCCAGAGAGCCACCAGAGGACGCCGTTTCTCCAAACATGTGACCCACTGTCAAACACTGATCTGTGCAGATTTTCCCCGAGCCGTCGGAGCAGCTGGAGCTGATGAAGATGAAGGTGGAGTGGATGAAGGAGCGTCTGCCGTCCATCGTGGTGGAGCCGTCGGAGGAGAGCGGAGAGCAGACCTCCATCAGTGAGGAGGAGGAGGAGGACCCTTTCCATGACCTCTGTGACCCTGCGGATCAGGAGCAGCCGGCCGAAGCGGACAGGTACACACACACACACACATCACAGCACAGAATGAGCAGAGGGAGCGTGAACCGTTATATCTGTCATCAGAATCTCTTGAAGGGGATTTTGTTTACAGTCAACAAATACAATTAAAATTGTACACTCTATTAACAAGATAACACTGAATATTTTCCTGCTTATATAGAGTCTTGACTTCACTGAAGCTTCACTAGCAGTGAATAAACAAAACAACTTCTTCTCTTCCAGAGTTCCTCACTTTAAGCGTTCATCCATACCTGGGATTCAGATTGACTACAGCCGGCTGACTCCGCCCCCTTCGCCTACATCATCACGCGCAGCTCCGCCCTGTTTCCACAGCTGAGCCCTGTTTCATCCGTACAACTCATGATACTGTGGGATTTAAACCTCGTTATCTTGTGCTTATTTTTAATCAAAGGAAGGGAATGTGTGGTTGATCATGTGACTGAACCGGATGAATGCAATTGTAACGCTGATATCAAATTAGATAAATGCAAAGTAAAAGCACTTTCTTCTACGGCGCTTGCAACGCCACGGTGATGGGTTCGACTCCCAGGGAATGTTCATCGCTTTGAATACAAGCATCTGCCAAATGCATGAGCGTGAAGATAAATCTAGAAGTGTTTAAACGGCTTTGATTAAAGAGTTTTCCAGCACAAATATCTAAACATTATTAAATTTAATAACATTATTAAACATTGAGTGCAGAAGACGTGAATCACTGCAGATATTCAGTCCTCACAATGAAGCGTTTGTGCTGAAAACAACAGCAAATATCAGCCGATGGAGTCTGAACTCGATTTTCTTTTCGATTCAGATATTTGTTCTTGTTTTCAGCACAAACTCAATTCATTTTGATGCATTTTTAAACAAATGAATGAAAAGTTTGATTCAGCCGCTACAGGAAGTCTGAGAGGAAGCTCCTGAAGTGAGGATCCCTGCCGTAAGTGTGTTGATCTGAGATGTTGAGGAGTTTGTTCTGATGTTTGCAGTGTGTGTGTGACGAGTTTCTCATCATGACTGCAGAATCTGAGTCTGTGATTCATTTCTCTGAGCGACAGAAACTCTCAATAAAACCCATTTAATGTCTGACACTGGATTGTGTTGCTTTGTTTCTGTGTGTGAGTATGTGTGTGTGTGTGTGTGTGTGTGAGTATGTGAGTGTGAGTGTGTGTGTTCCTCTCATGAGCACAAGGGGCAGTAAAGCACAAGCACAGCAGGGATCTCCATCATGTTGAATAAGAGCCGGATCTGATATTCAGACGGTGGATTGTGTTTCAGAAGCCAAACCGTAGCAATAATAGCTAAAGCGTTGGGAATGAAGCCGATAACTAAACACAGAGTGTGTGACGGAGAGATCAGCAGATCTCATGCTGTAGACTAAACATCTCATGACTCCAGAGTTTCCACAGCGCACATTCCTGCTGCAATCCAGACCTTTAACCATTCAACAGCCGGCAGTCCAGCGCCCATATATTAAAGCTTATATTTTAATTTATGACAAGATAAATTCAACATGGGTGAAGAAAGTAGAGAAAAACTATGGTCATCTTATATATATATATATATATACTGTATTTGATTTAATTATTCATCAGAGAGGAATAAGTCTGTCTTTGAAAATGCAAATTCTATTTACTTCTGCAAATGTTCGCGAAGCTCAAGTCATGCTGTCAATCACATACAGGCTCCTCCCCTTCCAGCAGTGAAGGCGGGGCTACATATGAAGTAACTCCGCCTACTGTTTAATTTAATCATGGTATCATACGTCAACAACAATCTTATTTATAACGCATTTTGGTTAATTTAGAAATATTAAATCATATTTTTGAGTTTTTAATCCAATTTTGTATAAAAAACATTGCAGATGTGTTTTTTATTTACAATTTGATCATGATTAACGTTGTTTAAATGTTTCAGAACGTTGAGAGAACATTTAGAACTAACGTTCCCGTAACGTCTGAAGAACGAGACGATGGAAAGTTCGGTTTTAAAACATTCCTAAAACATTTTGGGAATCCAGTCCAGAAGATAAGTATGTGATTCTCTCTCTTTCTCTGGCTGAGATCCCAGATTGTGGAATGTGTCCGTCCACCTCGAGCAAGAACAGTGTGTGTGTGTGTGAGTGAGAGAGTGAATGAGTGTGTGTGTGTGTGTGTAAGTGAGTGTTAGTGAATGCGTGTGTCTGTGTGTGTGAGAGAGAGAAAGTGAATGAGTAAGTGTGTGTGAGAGTGAATGAGTGTGTGCGTCTGTGTGTGAGTGAGAGTTTGAGTGTGTGTGAATGAGAGAGTGTGTGTGAGAGAGTTTGAGTGTTTGTGTGAGCGTGTGTGTGTGTCAGGCGGAGAGGGAGGGTTTCTGGAGGTCTGCTGAATGTCATCAGTGGGTTGAGCAGAAGTAGGTCAGAGAGCTGCAGCTCAAGCTCTCGTTTGTTTCATCTGTGAGATCACGTCTCGTCTAACGCAGTCCAGATGTGCGGCTAATGCGCCTTCATTCCCTCGTCTTCCTCTCCTGCTCGCTCGCACAGGAAACGCTCCAGGTTCTGGCCCTGAAGGGAATGTGCCTCTGTAACCACCTCCAGATGGAGCAACACACACACACACACACACACACACACACTGCTCTCCTTTCCTCTTCTTCTCTCCTGCTGAAACCACCGGCATGATCCTGCATCAACTCTCAATACTGGTTCTGTCTGGTTTCTGCTGGTTAGTTCCTGTACGGACGGATGAGCAGAACCGACAGCAGAACCAGGGAAGATTCGCTGGTTAACAAACAACAAATGATGTTCTTCCTCAGGACTTTCTGTCTTGTTTTCCATTCTTAAATCAAGATGCATTTACTGGAGAAACAAAATTACTGAAGATATTAATACTTGTTAAGGAAAATGTATCAACTGAATGTGTGAGCTTTCCTGTGTGTCAAACAGTAGAGAGCAGCGCTTGCAACATCAAGGTCATGGGTTCAATTCCCAAGGATCAGTTCTTGCTTTCCCTGGGAATCGAACCCATGACCTTAATGTTGCAAGCGCCGTTCTCTCGACAGGAACATTTAGTGATCTTAAACTCCACCCCTTCCAGCTCACGCTCATCTGCATACACAGAGAGCCACGCCCACTTCTCAACAGCCAATCAGTGCATAGAATGCATTCTTTTTTAATAATCCGTAACGCTCACGATACGGTGAGAAAGATCTGATACGGTTTCCTCGCAACATTAACAGATAGAGAGCATTTCATTACGAAGGTCTTTATTTACAGTTTACACTCATAAATACAGGCCATATTTACAGACATTTGCATGTGTGACATCATAAATGTTTTAACTGTGCAATTTTAGTGTTGGACGATGAAGACGAACGTCAGATATTTGGCTCTCTTACGCCATGAGTTTCATAACTGTGTGTTGAGCTGTTGATAATTCGGCCCAAACCGACGGTAAAAGTTCCTGCATCCCAGAATGATCGACACTGTAACCCTTCCGTTGAAACTCAATCAAACTGGCCAAAACACACGAAATTCAACAGGAATAGAGAGTGTGTGTGTGTGTGTGTGTGTGTGTGAGAGAGAGAGTGTGTGTGTGTGTGTGTGTGAGTGAGTGTGTGTGAGAGAGACAGTGTGTGTGTGTGTGTGTGTGAGAGAGAGAGTGTGTGTGTGTGTGAGTGAGTGTGTGTGAGAGAGACAGTGTGTGTGTGTGTGTGTGTGTGTGTGTGTGTGAGAGAGAGAGTGTGTGTGTGTGTGTGTGAGTGAGTGTGTGTGAGAGAGACAGTGTGTGTGTGTGTGTGTGTGTGTGTGTGTGAGAGGGAGAGTGTGTGTGTGTGTGTGTGTGAGTGAGTGTGTGTGAGAGAGACAGTGTGTGTGTGTGTGTGTGAGAGAGAGAGAGTGTGTGTGTGTGTGTTTGTGAGTGAGTGTGTGTGAGAGAGAGAGTGTGTGTGTGTGTGTGTGTGTGTGTGTGTGTGGCTCATACAGTGGTCATGACTTTGAGGGAGCCGCTCCTGAATCTCAGGATCTTCTTCTTGAGGGCGTGAGACGCTTTGATCTTCACGAAGGCTTTGGGCTGCAGGGAGTTTCCGGGCGGAGAGGGCGGAGCCAGCTGCTGCGGCCAGACCAATCCGGCGCTCTCGTCAGAGTCACTGGACAGCGAGCTGGATGCGGGCGACTCGGCCTCGCTCAGGCTGGACTCCGACTCTCCCCGCGGGTGCAGATGCGGGCGAGGTTTACGCGAGCGTCTGATTGGCTGCTCGGCCTCGTCCTGACTCAGTTCCAGTGTGGAGCGCCAGCGCCGGTGACCCGCCGCCCGCCGTGTTTTGGGAGTCACGCTCCGCTCCGCTGTGTTGTATTTGCGCTCTGAAGCTCCTCGCAGGTTGTTCTCAGATTGGGCGCGACAGGCTTTCCGGCCGGGCTTCTTTGGCGGGATCCTGTCCTCCGGGAAGCGGCACTTCCTCGTCGCCGCTCTCGGCTTCCTCTCAGGCGAGCGGCCGGGTTTCGGGGCTTTGTAGGCTTGGGCGCGGCACGGCTGCGCTGGGATGTACCGCGCGTTCACCAGCTCGTCAGAGGACGGGGAGTGTGTGTGCTGGTAGGCGTGCTGTGGCGAGTCGGCGGGCACCGGTCTGGGATAGCGGGCGGAGCACTGCTGCTCGGCATCGGCCCACGGGACGCCCGCCGGCTCTCGGGTGCTGCTCTGTCGGGCCACGCCTCTGGGTTCGGGTGCCAGGCTGGTGCGGGGTTTGCTGGGGCGGGCAGGAGGAGAGCGGCGCTGGATCAGGCTGAGGATGTACGTCTCCACGCGCTGAGCCTGCCGGAGATCCTCCTGCTCGTGCCCGCGCACCCACACACACGGCTCCTCACCGATGCCCTCCAGGCCCGGACAGGGAACCAACCTGATCAGCTCACGCCCAACAAATACATCACCTACAGACCAACAAACCCAGACCACGACATCATTACAACACTGACAACAACAACAAACACAAACATCTAAATGAGTGTGAGTGAGTGTAGGTATCAGAATGTGTGTGTGCATATCAGTGCGTGTGTGTGTATTAGAGTGTGCGTGGGTGTCAGTGTGTGTGTGAGAGTGTGAATCAATGTGTGTGTGTGTGTGTTTGTATCAGTGTGTGTCAGACAGACGTGTGTGTGTGTGGTGTATGGAGGATATTTGGGTGGTCCCACTTACCAACAGACTCGGGTCTCTCAGAGAGCCGGACGGGGCGGGTGAAGTCAAACAAGCTGAGAGGACAAGAACCCTCAGTCCGTTCAGAGCAGCCTGAGGTAACACACACACACACACACACACACACACACGCACGCACGCACACACACAGAGAGATCCAGTTCACTCCATGTGCAAAACATTGTTTTCTTATTAGCTTAACATTCTTAAATCAAGATACATTTACTTAGAAGACATTAAGTCTTGTATCTTATTTTAAATTAATTCAGTAAGTCTTAATCATCTTTTTAAAGCATGTCAGATTGTAATGTTAGCTGTTTGTTTTCTTGGCAGTGAAGTAGTTAAAGCAGAGACTGCAGAAAATCACACGCAGTCATGAGACCTAATCTCGAGTGTGAACATACACACGTGTGACTGAAGAGAAGAAAGAGCCGCTCTGTTAGAGAACACACACACACTCACTCATTCACACACACACACACACACACACTCACTCATTCACACACACTTAATATTTAAGATGAAGCAAATATTGGTCATCCATTTAAAAAATGCACATCATACCAAAGAAATGCCGTTTCTAGCGTGTGAACACACTCTCCTAAAGCATTATCAGGAACACACACTAATACTGTGTTTGACCTCTTTCATCTTCACAACTGCTTAATTCTGCGTGGCATTGATTCAACAAGCTGCTGAAAGCATTCTTTAGAAATGTTGGTCATATTGATCGGAGCATCTTCAGTTGATGGAGATTTGTGGGATGGGCACATGGTGGGCATGAAGGGATGGGCATGGTCAGATCAATGCTCAGGTAGACCGTGGCATTTAAACGATGCCCAGTTGGCACTAAGAGCCTAAAGTGTGCTAAGAAAACATCCCCCACACCATTACACCACCACCACCAGCCTGCACAGTGGTAACAAGGCATGATGGATCCATGTTCTCATTCTGTTTACGCCAAATTCTGACTCTTCCATCTGAATGCCTCAACAGAAATCCAGACTCATCAGACCAGCAACATTTTTCCAGTCTTCAACTGTCCAGTTTTGGTGATCTGGTGCAAATTGTGCCTCTTTCTCCTGTTTGTAGTGGAGATGAGTGGCACCAGTGGGTGTTCTGCTGTTGATCCGCCTCAAGGTTGTGTGTGTTGTGGCTTCACAAATGCTTTGCTACAAACCTCGGTTGTAACGAGTGGTTATTTCAGTCAAAGTTGCTCTTCTATCAGCTTGAATCAGTCGCCCATGACCTCTGACCTCTAGCATCAACAAGGCATTTTCTCCCACAGGACTGCCGCATGCTGGATGCTTTTCCCTTTTCACAGCATTCTTAGTTAACACTAGAAATGGTTGTGTGTGAAAATCCCAGTAAGTGAGCAGATTGTGAAACACTCAGACCGGCCCGTCTGGCAGCAACAACATGCCACACTCAAAACTGCTGAAATCACCTTTCTTTCCCATTCTGACGTTCAGTTTGGAGTTCAGGAGATTGTGTTGAGCAGGAACAACCCATAATGCAGTGAAGCAGCTGCCGTGTGATTGGCTGATCAGATAATTGCATTAATGAGGAATTGAACAGCTGTTCCTAATAATCCTTTAGGTGAGTGTGTGTGTTTATGTAAAAACAAATAATGAATAAAAATGAACTTTGCTCGTTAAAAACGAAACAGCATCTGCAGTAAAAGAAACATTACAGGACAGACTGACTAAATATGATAAAACGCAAAAAGACCAAGAATAAAACAATTAAAAATGGATCAAATGAACACCATTTTAAAGCGAGCAGGAAAGAAAGTGTTGCATAAACCTTTACAGTAATCTTACAAGTTATCATCGAACTCACTTCTTCACGACTGATCACAGCGGTTTAATCAACGGCAGAACTGATTAGCCCAAGCTAATGCTATTGGTCAGTCTAGTGTTTCTGTAATCAGAATCACACATGATGAACTGATGCTGATCATCCAGAGCTTCAACAAGCTTCAATCCAGCTCCAGTGATGCCGTACCTGATCGAGCGTCTGCAGCATCGCCTGCGTCCACCTGCAGCTCTCCAACCTGCTGCTGCAGCAGCTTCATCCACGCCGCCTCCTGAAACACACACACACACACACACACACACGACGGCATCTCAGGACAATCAGAGTTCAATCAAAGTCCAAAACAATTCAAATGTTAAATAAGTACACATACTCTCTCACACACACACACACTCACTCTCACTAAGCTTAACATCCCTCATTCACATTTCTTTTGATATTTGCAACAATGGCATTTTTTGGTCATCATGCTCAGAAACTATCCAGAACTCAAAGCATATGCTGAGAAGATTTTTTCAGTAAAAGATATTTCAGTAATACCTTGAGATACGAGTAAGTATTTGAGATACGAGTAAATATTTGAGATACGAGTAAATATTTGAGATACAAGTAAATATTTGAGATACGAGTAAGTATTTGAGATACGAGTAAATATTTGAGATACGAGTAAATATTTGAGATACAAGTAAATATTTGAGATACGAGTAAATATTTGAGATACGAGTAAATATTTGAGATACGAGTAAATATTTGAGATACGAGTAAATATTTGCGATACGAGTAAATATTTGAGATACGAGTAAATATTTGAGATACGAGTAAATATTTGAGATACGAGTAAATATTTGAGATACGAGTAAATATTTGCGATACGAGTAAATATTTGAGATACGAGTAAATATTTGAGATACGAGTAAATATTTGAGATGCGAGTAAATATTTGAGATACGAGTAAATATTTGCGATACGAGTAAATATTTGAGATACAAGTAAATATTTGAGATACGAGTAAATATTTGAGATACGAGTAAATATTTGAGATACGAGTGAATATTTGAGATACGAGTAAATATTTGAGATACGAGTAAATATTTGAGATACGAGTGAATATTTGAGATACGAGTAAATATTTGAGATACGAGTAAATATTTGAGATACGAGTAAATATTTGAGATACGAGTAAATATTTGAGATACGAGTAAATATTTGAGATACGAGTGAATATTTGAGATACGAGTGAATATTTGAGATATGAGTAAATATTTGAGATACGAGCAGCTTCCAGACGCTAGAGGTTTTCAGCACTCGCAGCAGCTCAAGCTCCTCATTTATGGGTAATTGCATATGATCTCCACTAGAGGCAGCTTGGTTTTACAGCGGGGGTTACCGGGGGCAACGAGTGATTCACCAGTATTAAGCTGGGAGCAGCACGAGTTATGAGTGTTCAATAATAATACATGCACACATGCCACCATTAGCCGTTAACCATTAGTTTTAATTAAAACCACATTTTATTTTATATCACAGGAATCCTTATATACCATAATTGTGTGTGTGTGTCTCTATAGCAATTACAAACATGTGTTTCCATTGTTATTAGCACTAATAAGGGAGTTTTTTAGAGGGCCGGAACAGATTAATTTTTCCTATTATTTCTTATGGGGGAAAATGATTTGAGTTACGAGCTCGTCCTGGAACGGATTATGCTCGTATCTCAAGGCATTACTGTATTTGGAAATTCTTTGTTGGATTCTTGGATATGAATGCCAAGTTAATGATGTATTTGATTTACACTATTTTTGCCATTACTATTATCATTTTATGCGTATTTGAGTACATGTATATGATTTTCTAACATTTACATTCATGCATTTATCAGATGGTTTTATTCAAAGTGACTTGCATTACTTTCAAGAAACACATTGACATTTTAATCAGTTCTTCTTCTTATTACTGACCTATTTTACGCATTTTTCAGTATTCTTGTTTCAAAGTGCCGTGAAAACCTGTGGGGTCTTTATATGCAATACTAACATGACAATAAAAAGACTTTTGACCAAAAACTAACCTTATTGTAAAGTTTATCTGCAGGATCAGTGACTCAAAAACAGCTGGATTTATTTAGTTTTATTTTTGAAAAATCAGCAGCAAAGCCGATACATCGATAAAACATAACGGAAATCTCTAATATAGAGAGATTAATGACATTTACAGTAGAAATCAATACTGATCAATGACTATACTTTCAGACTGTTTCTACAGACGACAATACAAAGCGCTGCAGAAATAAAGAGCAGATTTACTGCAATTTAACCTTTTCTTCTCATCAATTATTCACATGTAAGACCCATTTGAACACTGCAATTATTCCTTCACTGCTTGCAGGAGGAGAAAACGAGGCTGTTCATTACACATACGATCAGAGACCACCAGCACACACACACACACTCTCTCTCTCTCTCTCTCTCACACACACACACACACACACACACACACACACACACACACACACACACACACTTGTGTTTATACAACACACGCGGATGGGATGAGGGCAGTGTGTGAAGTGTTTCCGGCTGCTGACTTGTGTCAGATTGCTGTCAGCGCTGATGCCAAGAATAAACACTGTGTGTGTGTGTGTGTGTGTTTGAGTGAGGCTCTCTGTGCAAGTGTGAGTAAGCATGTGTTTGAGTGTGAGAGTGTGTGTATAAACTCCACCAGCAATGCAAAACAATATGAATTTTGACTTTAATATTTAAGATCAGTAAATTAATTCTTACCGGCGGGCTGGAGTCGCGTGCGCGCGCCGGTTTCTCCGGCTCGGCGGCGCGCGTGTGAAGCGTGAGCGCGCCGATGACCCGCGCCTCGTGCCGCCGCTTGAGCAGTTCGAGCTCGCAGATTCCCGCCAGAGAAAGCTCGAGCCGCCGCTTCAGTCTCCCGCGCTCCGCCAGCGAGATCCACCGGAACATCACTAACACACACACACACACACTCACACTGAACGCTACAGCTCACCGACAGCTGCTGGTGATAAAGTGAACGCGGCGTCCATGATCAAACCCCGTCGGTTTGAGAGAGTTAACGGGTTCTCCGCTGCTCGCGACTCCAGCCTCACAACTGTCAACAGCTCATTAGCATATTCGACCAGAACGCTTTTTATTGGCTGCAGGTTTTCTCCGCAAATTTATATTTATGATATTACCGCCTATTCTGAGACACATATGGAGAAAAATTAAAAAGTAGGGTTAGGGCTAAATATATGTGTGTTTATGTATTTTTTTATTTTATTTATATATATATATATATATATATATATATATACACACACACAGTATATATGAATTAGTAAATAAAAAAATTTATATATATATATATATATATATATATATATTTGTGTTTATGTATTATCACATTTAAGTTATATACAGTATATATATATATATAATTTAAATGTGAAAATATGTAAATACATGATAATAAAGGAATAAATAAATATAAAAATAAACTAATGCATTAAATATAAAAATACATGAAAAAAGAGCAACTAAAGGTTAAACATAAAATAGCTACTAAATTTAGGAAAAAGTCGTATAAAAATTATATTTAGTAAAATTATTAATTTGTTTTGTCAAGTTATTCCTTTATTTAATTCGTATTAATTTTATTTTTATACAATTTAATTTTTAGTTTATTTATATTTAGAAAATTATTTCATTTTCATTCATTTTAACTTCCTTTCTTGTAAAAAGATAACAAATATATAATATCAAAGCAATACATATAATAAATCAATAAACCTGCGTATTGTGAGTGTTGTGAGAGCGCCACCTGCTGGCCATCCGAGTCACGCAAGCAGAACCACATTTACAGTTTTCATTCACACTCATGCATTTATCAGCTGCTTTTATCATCGTATTCAAGAAACACATTGACATTCTAATCAGTTCTTGCTTTCCCTGGGAATCAAACCCATGACCTTGATGTTGCAAGCAACACTCTCTAGTGGTTGAGCTGAAGGAAAGCAGTTTATATTAATAAACACAAGATGTTTTAATACAAACAAAAATCAGTCCAGAGTTCATGATACTTTACTAGGAAAGCATTTCATTTTTGTAAAATCTCTAGATCTTGAACTAATTTATCTTGATTTCAGACTGATATATTTTATTTCTAATTCATATGTCAGCTAAAGCAATAAGATTCATTAAACAACTCTTTAACCCTTTAATTTATGAATGACAGGAAGAAAAACTATCTTAAAATTTAGATAGACAGGCAGACAGATGGACAGATGGACAGATGGATGGATGCATGGATGGATGGATAGGGATATGCAACGCTCGTATCTCAAAGCAACAATGTGCTGGAGGGTTTGCTCGTATGTCGAGACGCTCGTATCTCAGAATACTCGTATTATATTGCATGTGATTAAAATAAAGACAAACACACCAGCAGAAATACAAACATTCCTCAATTATATTTATTTGACAATCTTATTGATGAAGATTCTATTCATGTTCTCCTCAATCCAAATATCAACAAACAAAACAGAAGGAATAAAATAACACACTAACAGCTTCCTGTGTGAAGGATTGATGGAGAGGTCGTGACCCCGAAGCATCCATGACCCCAAAACACAGCAGAAACACATCCGGACGGAAACACTTCAGTTAAAGCACCAGTAATGTGCATTAATTCCCTCTTAAACGACCCGTTCCATCGAGATCTTCAGATTCTCAGCAGAACATCATCATGTTCAAACCGTCTGAACCGGACACACTTCAATGACCGGAGAACATCACATGACCTTTCTGCTGAGCCAGGGTTGCCAGTTCCTGCTGATCCTGTGAGCGCCACCCGCTCCTATCTCAACACTGGCATGTGCGGGTGTGCGTGCCGCCGGGCGAGAGGGAGCTGCGGGGCGTCCGCTCGTCCCAGCATGCGCTCCTTGATGCAGGGCGGACGGATCTCGCTGACCAGGCTCTCCAGAGACTGCAGGCTGCTGCTGAGGAGCGACGCCTGGCACAGGCGGTTCCCGGGCGGCACACGGCACAGCCCCGTGGGATACGGCGGAGGCCGGGCGTGACCCGCGCCCATGGAGGAGCCGGCGGGCAGCGCTTGAGGGTTGTAGCAGTCGCTGTCCGACACGCTGTTCCACGCCGGAGCGAAGAACTGTCCGCCCGAGAACGGGGGTGGCGAGAGCTTGTCCAGAGGGCGAGACCTGTGGCAGACCTCGGGCGAGACGTGCGGATGAGCTCGGTGCCACTGATCCGAACCCGAACCGGCCACATCTGCGCTTTGAGTGGGCAACACGGCTCCCGAGTAGGTGATGCCGTTCTGAGCCGCCGGAAAAGTAGATTCAGCGCAGGACGCGGGCGCGAAGGACGGGCTGGGCTGGATCTGGCGGGCGACGGCGTGAGACCCCGAGCCGTACGGCCTCTGCCGGTGCCAGCTGCTCGGCGGCGCGTACGGAGCCACCGCCATCTGGATCGGAGACAGTTTGGCTCGCTTGCCATCGCAGCTCTTCCACACACCTTTGCTTTTGACGATCGCCAACAAACCCTGGTAGCCGCTGGCGTACGGGTACGGGTGCGGGCAGGAGCCGAACCGCGTGTCCAGGCCGTTGACGGTCCGGCTGATTTGCTTGTGCTGCGGGACTCTGATGTTAGCGGGGAAGATCTTGATGGACAGCGGGCCGCCGGCCGTCCTCCGCGCGTAAGCGTCCAGCTCGGCCGCCGACGGGTGGCGAAGGGAGTCCGTCTCACCTGCGGGCAGAGAGAGAGAGAGTGGCATGAATCATTCAGCACTGCATTATCCTCAGGGTTTGCTGGCGTTTCACAGAGCAAACGCCCTCTCTGCAAAACTCTCAGTGTTCCCGATCTGAGACCGTCTCGCGCCGGAGCAGCTGCAGAGCGTGAACTCAGAAGAGAATGAGCAGAAACTCACGCCACACAAGACAAATCACCCAATAAACGGAAGATATTGAAGCCGTTCTCCTTCATCCTCACACATCTGCATCTCTCTAAAACTCATTCTGTGGAGCGAGACGCCGCGGGCAATGTTTGATCAGTGCTTTATGAAATTAATTTGGTCTTTCTTCAGAACAGAATTGGATTACCCAGGGAAATCAAGAGAGGAAAGGGGGATGGGACGAGCTAATTTAGTTTCAGCGGCTTGAGAGGAACTCAACGGGGCACAGGTTTCCATCCGTGCGTCTGAGGATCTGTACTGACGGAGCGCTTCATGTTGCGATCACAGCAAACACAGACCGATGTCATTATGCTGGAGAAGTCAACAAATGCTTGGCTGTCAAGTGAAAGCGGGACCTGCCGTCCGCGGGAAACCCAGAGTGGATTTAAACGCGTTATTCAAGCAATTTCACGGCTGTTTAGCTGCAGTTTTGAGCAGTAAATCCACTGGCTGGAAATACGGCACCTTTGCAGAGTTTCTGACATGAAAGGAAAGTGCAGATTCCTCCTCTCTCAATCACAATCCCTCAGGAGGAGGAAACACACACACACACACACACACTAACGCCGCGTCACGCCGTTCCCGTCCGGGACCGAATCCTCCCAGGCCCAGCAGGCCCTCGACTGAGAAAACCATTCAATCTGCTCTCATAAAGGAAATAAACTGAGTGCTTAAAATGAAGGGAAGAAGGAGGTGGAGAGAGAAAACCACTCAAAACCAGATGCTGGAACGCAATAGATTTTAAATTTAAGGGGAAAGGGATGCGTTTCTGTTGCTCTTCATCAACAATTACCAATCCCTGCGCTTTACTGACACACCAGATCCAAACATCACCATCATCAGCATCACCATCACCAGCATCACCGTCATCAACATCACCGTCATCTACATCACCGTCATCAACATCACCGTCATCAACATCACCGTCATCAACATCATCAGCATCACCAGCGTCACCATCACCGTCATCAGCATCACCAGCGTCACCATCACCGTCATCAACATCATCAGCGTCACCATCACCGTCATCAACATCATCAGCATCACCAGCGTCACCATCACCGTCATCAACATCATCAGCGTCACCATCACCGTCATCAACATCATCAGCATCACCAGCGTCACCATCACCGTCATCAACATCATCAGCGTCACCATCACCGTCATCAACATCACCATCACCGTCATCAACATCATCAGCATCACCAGCGTCACCATCACCGTCATCAACATCATCAGCGTCACCATCACCGTCATCAGCATCATCAGCGTCACCATCACCGTCATCAACATCATCAGCGTCACCATCACCGTCATCAACATCACCAGCGTCACCATCACCGTCATCAACATCATCAGCGTCACCATCACCGTCATCAACATCATCAGCATCACCAGCGTCACCATCACCGTCATCAACATCATCAGCGTCACCATCACCGTCATCAGCATCATCAGCATCACCATCACAGTCATCAACATCATCAGCGTCACCATCACCGTCATCAACATCATCAGCATCACCAGCGTCACCATCACAGTCATCAGCATCACCAGCGTCACCATCACCGTCATCAACATCATCAGCGTCACCATCACCGTCATCAACATCATCAGCATCACCATCACAGTCATCAACATCATCAGCGTCACCATCATCAACGTCACCATCATCAGCATCACCGTCATCAGCATCACCGTCATCAACATCACCGTTATCAGCATCACCATCATCAACATCACCGTTATCAGCATCACCATCATCAACATCACCGTTATCAGCATCACCATCATCACCATCACAGTCATCAACATCATCAGCGTCACCATCATCAACGTCACCATCATCAGCATCACCGTCATCAACATCATCAGCATCACCATCATCACCGTCATCAGCATCACCATCATCAACATCACCATCACCAGCATCACCGTCATCAACATCACCATCATCAACATCACCGTCATCAGCATCACCATCATCAACATCACCGTTATCAACATCACCATCACCATCACCGTCATCAACATCACCGTCATCAACATCACCATCACCATCAGCATCACCAGCATCACCATCATCAACATCACCGTCATCAACATCACCGTCATCAGCATCACCATCACCAGCATCACCGTCATCAACATCACCATCATCAACATCACCGTCATCAACATCACCATCATCACCATCACCGTCATCAACATCACCATCACCATCACCGTCATCAGCATCACCATCACCAGCATCACCGTCATCAACATCACCATCATCAACATCACCGTCATCAACATCACCGTCATCAGCATCACCATCACCAGCATCACCGTCATCAACATCACCATCATCAACATCACCGTCATCAGCATCACCGTCATCAACATCACCGTCATCAGCATCACCATCATCAACATCACCATCACCAGCATCACCATCATCAACATCACCGTCACCAACATCACCGTCATCAACATCACCGTCATCAACATCACCGTCATCAACATCACCGTCATCAGCATCACCATCACCAACATCACCGTCATCAACATCACCGCCATCATCAACATCACCGTCATCAGCATCACCAGCATCACCATCATCAACATCACCATCACCAGCATCACCGTCATCAACATCACCGTCATCAACATCACCGTCATCAACATCACCGTCATCAGCATCACCATCACCATCACCAACATCACCGTCATCAACATCACCGTCATCACCGTCATCAGCATCACCGTCATCAACATCACCGTCATCAACATCACCGTCATCAGCATCAGCATCACCATCACCAACATCACCGTCATCAGCATCACCATCACCAGCATCACCATCATCAACATCACCATCATCAACATCACCGTCATCAGCATCACCATCATCAGCATCACCATCATCAGCATCACCGTCATCAGCATCACCGTCACCAGCATCACCGTCATCAACATCACCATCACCAACATCACCGTCATCAGCATCACCATCACCAGCATCAACGTCACCAACGTCACCATCATCAACATCACCGTCATCAGCATCACCATCATCAACATCACCATCACCAGCATCACCGTCATCAACATCACCAGCATCACCATCATCAACATCACCGTCATCAGCATCACCATCATCAGCATCACCATCACCAGCATCACCATCATCACCGTCATCAACATCACCGTCATCAGCATCAGCATCACCATCATCAACATCACCGTCATCAGCATCACCAGCATCACCATCATCACCATCATCAGCATCACCATCACCATCACCAACATCACCAACATCACCATCATCAACATCACCGTCATCACCGTCATCAGCAATCACCATCATCAACATCACCGTCATCAGCATCACCATCACCAGCATCACCATCACCAACATCACCGTCATCAGCATCACCATCATCAGCATCAGCATCATCAACATCATCAACATCACCATCATCAACATCACCGTCATCAGCATCACCATCATCAACATCACCGTCATCAGCATCACCAGCATCACCATCATCAACATCACCGTCATCAACATCACCATCATCAACATCACCGTCATCAGCATCACCATCACCAGCATCACCGTCATCAACATCACCATCATCAACATCACCGTCATCAGCATCACCGTCATCAACATCACCGTCATCAGCATCACCGTCATCAACATCACCATCACCAGCATCACCATCATCAACATCACCGTCACCAACATCACCGTCATCAACATCACCGTCATCAACATCACCGTCATCAACATCACCGTCATCAACATCACCGTCATCAGCATCAGCATCACCATCACCAACATCACCGTCATCAACATCACCGCCATCATCAACATCACCGTCATCAGCATCACCAGCATCACCATCATCAACATCACCGTCATCAACATCACCATCATCAACATCACCGTTATCAGCATCACCATCATCAACATCACCGTCATCAGCATCACCATCATCAACATCACCGTCATCAGCATCACCATCATCAACATCACCGTCATCAACATCACCATCATCAACATCACCGTTATCAGCATCACCATCATCAACATCACCGTCATCAGCATCACCATCATCAACATCACCGTCATCAGCATCACCATCACCAACATCACCGTCATCAACATCACCGTCATCACCGTCATCAGCATCACCGTCATCAACATCACCGTCATCAACATCACCGTCATCAGCATCACCATCATCAGCATCACCATTATCACCATCACCATCATCAACATCACCATCATCAACATCACCATCATCAACATCACCATCATCAACATCACCATCATCAACATCATCAACATCACCGTCATCAGCATCACCATCATCAACATCACCGTCATCAGCATCACCGTCATCAACATCACCGTCATCAACATCACCGTCATCAGCATCACCATCATCAGCATCACCATCATCACCATCACCATCATCAACATCACCATCATCAACATCACCATCATCAACATCACCATCATCAACATCATCAACATCACCGTCATCACCGTCATCAGCATCACCATCATCAACATCACCGTCATCAGCATCACCAACATCACCATCACCAACATCACCGTCATCAGCATCACCATCACCAGCATCACCATCATCAACATCACCATCATCAACATCACCGTCATCATCACCATCATCAGCATCACCATCATCAGCATCACCGTCATCAGCATCACCGTCACCAGCATCACCGTCATCAACATCACCATCACCAACATCACCGTCATCAGCATCACCATCACCAGCATCACCGTCACCAACGTCACCATCATCAACATCACCGTCATCACCGTCATCAGCATCATCAACATCACCATCACCATCATCAACATCACCATCATCAACATCACCATCATCAACATCACCATCATCACCGTCATCAGCATCACCATCATCAGCATTACCATCATCAGCATCACCATCATCAACATCACCATCATCAACATCACCATCATCATCACCATCATCAACATCACCGTCATCACCGTCATCAGCATCACCATCATCAGCATCACCATCATCAACATCACCATCATCAACATCACCGTCATCAACATCACCATCATCAACATCACCATCATCAACATCACCATCATCAACATCACCATCATCAACATCACCATCACCATCATCACCATCATCAGCATCACCATCATCAGAATCACCATCATCAGCATCACCATCATCAGCATCATCACCATCAACATCACCGTCATCAACATCACCATCACCATCATCACCATCATCAGCATCACCATCATCAGCATCACCATCATCAGCATCATCACCATCAACATCACCGTCATCAACATCACCATCACCATCATCACCATCATCAGCATCACCATCACCATCATCAGCATCACCATCATCAGCATCACCATCATCAGCATCATCACCATCATCAACATCACCATCATCAGCATCATCACCATCATCAGCATCACCATCACCAGCACATCTTTACCACATTCTCCTCCAACAGCACATATCAGATTCTGAGGCGATAAATCTAGTTTTCTCTTCTCAGATAAATGAACTCGTCTAGAACTGAAAGTAAAGATTATTTTGCTTGTTTTGAGAAAATATAACTGTAATTTTCTTGTAAAAATGGGCAATTCTGGTGATTCTTTAAATGAATGAAGGATGTTTTTAAAGGTTTATTTTGTCTCAGTTCTTCCTGAAATCACAAAGTTCAAGACATATTTTCTGATTTTAAGAGCAAAATGATTCTTATTTTTAGAAACAATTTTTATAGTTTATAATATTATGTTGCAATGAACTTTATATTTATTTAAAACCAACCACAGCCCTGAAACACAGAGCGCACGCTTTAGCTGGTTACGAGCGGAGGTAATTAACATCCTGACCTTCAGTAATTATCCTCCAACAACCCTTCAACTATAAATACACACAATTATCTCAGAGAAAGCGTCCAGCTGATGTTCCTCATCCAGCAGAATCTCACACAGACCAGTGACTCCCGTTGCATGAGCATCTCAATTAACTGCACACACACTCTGATACACACTGGCGTTAAAGTCGGGCAGAAACAAGAACACACACCGCTGATATCAGGGAACTCGTTCATTACTTCATGAGAGACAAACAGATGATGGAGATCTTTCTGTGTGACCTCTGGACGCTCTCCCACTCCACACACACACACACACACACACTCACACTCACACTCACACTCACACTCACACTCACACTCACACTCACACTCACACTCACACTCACACTCACACACACACACACACACACACACACACACACACACCACCAGAAGAACTGCTCACACTTCTGCTCAATCATCACCAGATTTAAATCTACATTCCTGCATTTATCAGCTGCTTTTATCATCGCATTCAAGAAACACATTGATATTCTAATCAGTTCTTGCTTTCCCTGGGAATCAAACCCATGACCTTGATGTTGCAAGCACTGCTCTCTACTGTTAGACACAAAGGAAAGTGAATAAGTTCAATAGATATATTGAACATATGAAGAAGAATAGCTATATCAATAAATTAATCAAATGAAATGCTTAAATGCATAAATAAATAAATAAATGCTTAAAAATAAATATGTAATGCTTAAAATGCATTAAAAGAAATCACTAAATAAAACAATAAATAAATGCCTTAATAATGCTTTTAATTTTAATAAAAATAAATAAATATAAATTCTGAAATAGCTATATAAATTCATATATGTTTAAAAATAAATAATATTAAATGTTTTAAAAATGCATGAATAAATACTTTCATTAATACATAAATGTACAAATGTTAAAAAAGATTAATAATGTATAAGTAAATGCATAAACACATCAATATATAAATTGCTTGAAATCCGTTTGGATAAAAGCTTCAAATTAATAAACAAACAAACAAATAAATAAATAAATAAAAAGTAGGTTATAAGGTGCTTTGAGAAAAATGTGAAACTGCATTTAATTTAGATAATAAACCCAAAGCAGAATTATGATGATTTTCTGTTTCATACGCTGCTGCATTATGAAAGAAAAGTGCTGATATAATCACATTCTCTGACTGTTCATGTAAAACACTGGATATGAATATTTGCATGAACATTTAAAGCCTGTGATTCTGCGTTTGATGAGGAAGATCTGAAGGACTGAACAAACGCATAAAATTATGCATTAATTCTGGCATAAAACGTATCTGTAATCACTTTGATTTGTCAATGTCATAATTTAAACTTTTTAATAAAAAAATGTATTGCCGTAATTCAGATTTTTTTATTGCCATAATTCCGATTTTTTATTGCCGTTATTCTGACTTTTTAATCCATGTAATTCCAATTTTTTATTACCGTAATTCCGACTTTTTATTACCATAATTCCGACTTTTTATTGCCATAATTCTGACTTTTTATTGCCATAATTCTGACTTTTAATCCCTGTAATTCCAACTTTTATTGCCGTAATTCCAATTTTTTATTGCCATAATTCTGACTTTTTAATCCCTGTAAATCCGACTTTTTATTGCCATAATTCCAATTTTTTAATCCCTGTAATTCCGACTTTTTATTGCCATAATTCCAATTTTTTATTGTCGTAATTCCAATTTTTTATTGCCATAATTCTGACTTCTTACTATCATAATTCGGACAGTTTACTGTAGTGATTTTGGCTGCCGGGCCGTGGGTTCGGGCTCTGCTGTTTGAGCTCTACAGGTCAGAGATCTGCAACAAGAGACCAGCCAGTTCAAATGAATCGATCAGACGTTTCTGACCCAGAGATTCAGACTCATAAAAACATCTTGGATTTATCTGCTCATCGCTCTCTTTCCCAAAGGGTAGCAAACGCATCTGCATGGACCGGATTCCCGACCGCAGCAGAGATGAAGGAAACCGCCGGGAGGAACATCAGCAGACCTTCTTCCTCGCGTCACAGGAAGCCTTTCTCCAGAACCAGCGACCCGACGGCTAAAAGCAGCGCTTTCACAACAAGACCTCCATTATGGCACATTTGTCCCGACAGGATTCAGGTGTGAGTGGAGAGAGAGATTAAATCAGGCTCTCTGTGGAAAAGCTGTAGTTTTATACACAAACATAAAAGCAGCTTCCATTTCGCTTGTGCAGCTCAAGGCCAGAGACGCATTAGAGACACAAGAACTCTCCATTCAAAAGAGAAAGTGAATAAGAGACTTTCAGCGTTCATTCATCCATCTACAGGTGCAGAAACACTGCAGAACAGCTCAAAGATGAAACTCAGTCATTCACTTAAACTCATGCACTCAATATCCATTTAACACTGGGAATATTTAAAAAATACTAAAATGTCATTTTTTCAGGTTTTAGATAGATACATAGAAAACAGCTGTTTTACACTGATATAATATTACACTGTTTTACTGTATTTATCATCTAATAAATTCAGCTTTAATCACAGGAATAAATGACACTTTACTATATATTCACATAGAAAACAGCTGTTTTACACTGATATAATATTACACTGTTTTACTGTATTTATCATCTAATAAATTCAGCTTTAATCACAGGAGTAAATCACACTTTACTATATATTCACATAGAAAACAGCTGTTTTACACTGATATAATATTACACTGTTTTACTGTATTTATCATCTAATAAATTCAGCTTTAATCGCAGGAATAAATTACACTTTACTATATATTCACATAGAAAACAGCTGTTTTACACTGATATAATGTTACACTGTTTTACTGTATTTATCATCTAATAAATTCAGCTTTAATCACAGGAATAAATGACATTTTACTATATATTCACATAGAAAACAGCTGTTTTACACTGATATAATATTACACTGTTTTACTGTATTTATCATCTAATAAATTCAGCTTTAATCACAGGAATAAATGACACTTTACTATATATTCACATAGAAAACAGCTGTTTTACACTGATATAATATTACTCTGTTTTACTGTATTTATCATCTAATAAATTCAGCTTTAATCACAGGAATAAATGACACTTTACTATATATTCACATAGAAAACAGCTGTTTTACACTGATATAATATTACACTGTTTTACTGTATTTATCATCTAATAAATTCAGCTTTAATCACAGGAATAAATGACACTTTACTATATATTCACATAGAAAACAGCTGTTTTACACTGATATAATATTACACTGTTTTACTGTATTTATCATCTAATAAATTCAGCTTTAATCACAGGAATAAATGACACTTTACTATATATATTCACATAGAAAACAGCTGTTTTACACTGATATAATATTACACTGTTTTACTGTATTTATCATCTAATAAATTCAGCTTTAATCACAGGAATAAATGACACTTTACTATATATTCACATAGAAAACAGCTGTTTTACACTTATATAATATTACTCTGTTTTACTGTATTTATCATCTAATAAATTCAGCTTTAATCACAGGAGTAAATCACACTTTACTATATATTCACATAGAAAACAGCTGTTTTACACTGATATAATATTACACTGTTTTACTGTATTTATCATCTAATAAATTCAGCTTTAATCGCAGGAATAAATGACACTTTACTATATATTCACATAGAAAACAGCTGTTTTACACTGATATAATATTACACTGTTTTACTGTATTTATCATCTAATAAATTCAGCTTTAATCACAGGAATAAATGACACTTTACTATATATTCACATAGAAAACAGCTGTTTTACACTGATATAATATTACTCTGTTTTACTGTGTTTTGTATATGCACACAGTGCTGGATGTGTTTTGCACTGAAGAGTCTCTGTAGAAACGCAGTGGATGTCGTTGTCTTTGAGGCGTCCGATGGACATCAAACTTTGGCAAGGACGGTCAGTCCTCTGCACTTTGCTGTGACATCGGCACCGGTGATAACGATAAGCATATGATCAGGCACAATGAGGCGAGCGAGGAGCCGCGGGGAGATAACGGTCAGACGCTGTTCCTGCTGCTTCCCTCTCAGAAACTGCATCTAATCTAAAAACACTGGCCGTTTGAGGAGATAAAGTCACATGACAAACAGGGAACGGGGGCTTTTCAGGGGCCCTATACGTCTCATCTGATCGCTGTTCAATCCCTCGGGATGAGCCTGTGGATCCAGTTCGCTGAGTTACAGAGGAGAAAAGAGAGATCACTGGACCACAATTAATGCCACAATGACAAAACAGCTGTTTTCTATGTGAATATATAGTAAAGTGTCATTTATTCCTGTGATTAAAGCTGAATTTATTAGATGATAAATACAGTAAAACAGTGTAATATTATATCAGTGTAAAACAGCTGTTTTCTATGTGAATATATAGTAAAGTGTCATTTATTCCTGTGATTAAAGCTGAATTTATTAGATGATAAATACAGTAAAACAGTGTAATATTATATCAGTGTAAAACAGCTGTTTTCTATGTGAATATATAGTAAAGTGTCATTTATTCCTGTGATTAAAGCTGAATTTATTAGATGATAAATACAGTAAAACAGTGTAATATTATATCAGTGTAAAACAGCTGTTTTATATGTGAATATATAGTAAAGTGTCATTTATTCCTGTGATTAAAGCTGAATTTATTAGATGATAAATACAGTAAAACAGAGTAATATTATATCAGTGTAAAACAGCTGTTTTCTATGTGAATATATAGTAAAGTGTCATTTATTCCTGTGATTAAAGCTGAATTTATTAGATGATAAATACAGTAAAACAGTGTAATATTATATCAGTGTAAAACAGCTGTTTTCTATGTGAATATATAGTAAAGTGTCATTTATTCCTGTGATTAAAGCTGAATTTATTAGATGATAAATACAGTAAAACAGTGTAATATTATATCAGTGTAAAACAGCTGTTTTCTATGTGAATATATAGTAAAGTGTCATTTATTCCTGTGATTAAAGCTGAATTTATTAGATGATAAATACAGTAAAACAGTGTAATATTATATCAGTGTAAAACAGCTGTTTTCTATGTGAATATATAGTAAAGTGTCATTTATTCCTGTGATTAAAGCTGAATTTATTAGATGATAAATACAGTAAAACAGTGTAACATTATATCAGTGTAAAACAGCTGTTTTCTATGTGAATATACAGTAAAGTGTCATTTATTCCTGTGATTAAAGCTGAATTTATTAGATGATAAATACAGTAAAACAGTGTAATATTATATCAGTGTAAAACAGCTGTTTTCTATGTGAATATATAGTAAAGTGTCATTTATTCCTGTGATTAAAGCTGAATTTATTAGATGATAAATACAGTAAAACAGTGTAATATTATATCAGTGTAAAACAGCTGTTTTCTATGTGAATATATAGTAAAGTGTCATTTATTCCTGTGATTAAAGCTGAATTTATTAGATGATAAATACAGTAAAACAGTGTAATATTATATCAGTGTAAAACAGCTGTTTTCTATGTGAATATATAGTAAAGTGTCATTTATTCCTGTGATTAAAGCTGAATTTATTAGATGATAAATACAGTAAAACAGTGTAATATTATATCAGTGTAAAACAGCTGTTTTCTATGTGAATATATAGTAAAGTGTCATTTATTCAGGATGAAGGTCAGGAAAGTGACTTTGGTTTGGAGGATTTGTTGAGATCGGCAGGATGAGCGACAGCAGCCGAACAGTTGGGATCCTATCAGAATAATGAGCAGATAACGGGCCGCCGGAGAGAGAGAGAGAGAGAGAGAGAGAGACGCAACATCGGCGGATCCATCCGTAAAGCTCCTCATGCATTTTTAATGGGATCTATTACTCCAGGATTAGACGATAAGAGAAGCTTCGGTTTAAATTCTCTAACGCTTAGCATAATTGGTATCAGAGGAGACAAAGATGTTTCTTCAGAGCCGAGCAGATAAATAACCTCTCGCTCTCATTCACATCCCAACGTTCAGCAGAGGATCCGGGGCTCTTCCCGAGGAAACGAGGAGCGCGGATGGATTACAGAGCGACGGACGTGTTCATTTGGACCGTCTCGCAATTACTGCTGATTTATGCATGATAGAAACATGATGCTGTGTCACACAAACACTAAAACACAATTCAACCACCTCATAAACACACATTTATTCATGCAGCTGTGCGATAATGACAAAAACCACTGTGATACTCGATAATGATGATCACATGATATTTGAGATGAGTGTGTTTGTGTGGACAAACATCATCTTTTCCAAACATTTTAAATTGATTTTAACCGTATATGGGTATATTTCCCCTGACTGATTAAATGTGCATCTTCTGTGTCAAATTCTTATATTTAATCAAATTCAACTATAATAATACAACATAATCAAGCTGTTGCAATCAAATTTAATCAGTATCAATAAAATTCATCATAGCAGAGAAACAGTGTTTTCCTGTGTGTCTAACAGTAGAGAGCAGTGCTTGCAACATCAAGGTCATGGGTTTGATTCCCAGGGAAAGCAAGAACTGATTAGAATGTCAATGTGTTTCTTGAATGCGATGATAAAAGCAGCTGATAAATGCATGAATGTGAAAAGAGAAGCTGCATCTGAACATGAATGCGTTTAACCTGCGGTAAGAACGTGTAACGAGCGTGAAGCGGCTCTCCATTAACTCGCCGGAGCTTGCGATTCATCACCGCGGTTACGGGTCACTGGATCACTGGATCTACAGCCATTAAACATGTTAATAAAACCGGAGCTCATGAAACGATCGTCCGAATGCTTCCTGCAGGGATAATGTCGCTGTTTTTAATCTCCAGTTAACTCCTGCAACGCTTGAGTTTCTTCAAACGCTCACAATATTCCTCATTATCATAATTCATGCGCAGAATAAAGGGGCGGGGCTTGAGTGAGTGAGTCGTGTGTTGAAACTGGTGGTTATGGGAAGGGGCGGGACATTTCCCAAACACACTGGAAGCTCTCGACCAATCACAACACACCGATCCAGCCGACCAATCAGAGCACAGTGTGCTTTCAGAAGGAGGAGCTTCATAGAGACAGGAACTAAACAGAGCGTTTCTGACAGACTGGGAAGAGACGAGAATATGGGGAAAATAACCAACATTCAAGCAGGAAAACCTGATCTAGTGGAACAAACACAAGAGTAAAGATGCTCTATGAAGAACTCCACCCTCTCTTCTAAACCCTGCACTCTTTCACTAGTTTCTTTATCCTATAAAAATTAAACGACCAATCAGGCAAATTTCTCAGGACGACAGCCAGCCTATAATCACACACTGCGTCCTCAGCAGATAAAGGTGATTGCCATGGATGAGGAAACTGCTCTCAACCTGAAGATTGCCATCATCCCTGTGGATCCGAGCGATCAACAGACGAGAGGAACTGACCAGAGCGGAGAAATACAACCCTTTTATTTGATAGAGAGACACTAAACCAGCTGATAATCTGCTTGATAGATGATCATCCACACACACACACACACTCACTCTCTCTCTCTCTCTCACACACACACACTCACTCTCTCTCTCTCTCTCTCTCACACACACACACACTCACTCTCTCTCTCTCTCTCTCTCACACACACACACACACTCACTCTCTCTCTCTCTCTCACACACACACACACACTCACTCTCTCTCTCTCTCTCTCTCTCTCACACACACACACTCACTCTCTCTCTCTCTCTCTCACACACACACACACTCACTCTCTCTCTCTCTCTCTCTCTCTCTCTCTCTCTCTCTCACACACACACACACTCACTCTCTCTCTCTCTCTCTCTCTCTCTCACACACACACACACTCACTCTCTCTCTCTCTCTCTCTCTCTCTCTCTCACACACACACACACTCACTCTCTCTCTCTCTCTCTCTCTCTCTCACACACACACACACACTCTCTCTCTCTCTCTCTCTCTCTCTCTCTCTCACACACACACACACTCTCTCTCTCTCTCTCTCTCTCTCTCACACACACACACACTCACTCTCTCTCTCTCTCACACACACACACTCACTCACACACACTCTGTTAATGTGATTCTGATCATCACAGAGCAACCCGACACACTCTCTGACCCTCCGGCACATCAGAAGCTTCACTGACGCTGAGCTGAGACACAAATGAGCAACAGCCTCCTTTATTAACACACACCTTCACGTTATTAACCAGCAGCCTGAAGACTTTCACACAGCATGTGAGTGCGTGTGGGTGAGTGTGTGTGTGTGTGTGTGTGTATACAGCCATAGCCAAAAGTTGAGAATGTGAAAATGTATATTTGTGCCAAAGTCTGCTGCATGAATTATGATGTCAATTTGCATAAACTCCAGAATGTTATGAAGAGGAATCAGATTAATTGCAATTAATGGCAAAGTCCATTTTTTGCCATGAAAATGAACTTAATCCCAAAAATCTTCAATGCATTTCAGCGCTTTCACAAAAGCAGTAGCTGATTCTCTCGTTAACAGCGGAGATCGTTGACGAGGCTGGAGATCAATCATGCTGATCGAGTTACAGTAACAGACGGGGAGCTTTAAAAAGAGGCTGGAGCATTGCTCTTCCTCTGTTAATCATCATCTCCTGAAGGAAACGCGTGCAGTCGGCATTGCTTTGCACAGAAAGGGATTCACAGGCGAGGATATAGAGATCGCACCGAAATCAGCCATTTATGTCCAGAGAAGAGAAGCGGAGCGCTCCCATCAGTCCGGTGTGATGCCGACAGTAAAGCTTCCAGAGACGTTCATGTGCGAGAGACTCACTCACAATGTTGCCGAAGATCATCCTCTGAGAGAAATTTCTCCCATCCATCAGGAACAATGCATTTTCCAGCAGGAACTAAGTGGATCAGGGAACAAAATATTTGAAGTTTTGGGTCTACAGCCAAGAAACATTCACACTCCTGCATTTATCATCGCATTCAAGAAACACATTTACATCCTAATCAGTTCTTGCTTTCCCTGGGAATCAAACCCATGACCTTGATGTTGCAAGCGGCACAGGAAATACAGGAACGCTCCCCAGAACTTGTGGTCAATCCTCAAGATGCGAGTGGATAAACAAAAACCCACATATTCTGACAAACCGCAAGCATCAATGAAGCAGGAATGGCTCCATTCGTCCGGATCCGGTCAGGCGTTGGGAATCACAGAGCTCTTGAAAAGGAAGTGTCAACCCTGCAAATATTCACTCTTTGCATAAACAATGCAATTGTCAATAAAACCCTTTGTCGCCTATGAAATGCTTGTAATTGTATTTGAGTAGACCAACACTGAAGCAGCAGAATTTGTGAAAATTAACAAATGTCATTCTCAAAACTTTTTTGAATGTGTGTGTGTGTGCACGCGAGTGTGAGTGAGTGTATGAATGTGCGTATGAGTGTGTGTGTGAGTGAGTGTGTGTGTGGCCTCCTATGAAAGCCCATTTCGACCGCATAAGGAAAAAAAATCCAACTAATACAAACTTATCGAAATTATAACATCACAAAATCGAGATTATGGCAAACTTTTTGTCTCAATTTTTACTTTAAAACTCTTAGTTATGAAATGATATCAAAGCATTATGTCACAGAGTTGACTCTTTCTGCTACAGCTCTGACTCAGTGTGTCATAATTAAGGTTTGATGCATTTGCTCAGAAACTCATCACATTTACCGGGAGCTGCTTTAAATCCCTCTGATCCAGCAGAATCCATGCGATATTCCAGCTCGAGCGACCAGTTTAGAGTCGGAATCCCTCCAGCTCGGAGTGATGAAGCTCATGTTATGATGGAGATGAAGAGCAATCTTCCTCTTTAAATGCACCTGTCCATCCGTCCGCCGGAAACACTGCAGATCCACTCCAGCTGAGCTCTGATCGCGCTCGTTAATCGCTGACTGAAGCATAAAAAGCTCAAACGCAAAAAGTTTTCTGGTTTATGAAGTCGGGTAGTGTGTGATCACGGATGAGATGAAAGCTGTCACTCTCCTCAGCGCCTTCATCTTCTGATCTCACACAAGCGACGCGACACTGTATCAATCACCTAACGGAACCTCAACCAATCACAGTACAGGAGCGGTGAGCTCGGGCCAATCATGAGTCACAGGGGGCGGGACGGAGAATGACGCGACTTGTCCAGCGGAGAGTTTGCCGAAAAACCTTAAAGGAGCAGGGAGAGAGAAAGAGAAAGAGAGAGAGAGAGAGAGAGAGAGGGGGAGAGTGTGAGTGTGAGAGAGAAAGAGAAAGAGAGTGTGTGTGTAAGCGAGAGAGAGAGAAAGAGAGAGAGAGTGTGTGTGTGTGAGAGAAAGAGATATAGAGTGTGTGTGTGAGAGATAGAGAGAGAGAGAGTGTGTGAAAGAGAAAGGGAGAGTGTGTGTGAGAAAGAGAGAGAGATAGAGAGAGAGTGTGTGTGTGTGTGTGAGAGAGAAAGGGAGAGTGTGTGTGTGAGAAAGAGAGAGAGATAGAGTGTGTGTGTGTGAGAGAGCGAGAGAGTGATTGTGTGTGTGTGTGTGTGTGTGTGTAAGAAAGAGAGTGTGTGTATAAGAGAGATAGAGAGAGTGTATTTTTTTAAGGTTTGTATTTCGCAATTGTTTGAGTTTTGTTAAAAATCTTCTGTGCCAATGACAGACATTTTTATATATATATATATATATTTAAAATTTATAGACAATTTATAAACACAAACCTTCATGTCTTTTTCTCTAAATTTAAAAAAACGTCAGATTAGATTTTTAGGTTTTAGGTTTTAGGTTAGATTTTTAAACAGACTCACTAATAATGTGATGCAAATACATCATTCTGCACTCTTTTTATTCTTACATCTCCAGGACAAACCATTACTGGCTGTCATACACTTAAATATTTGTATATATGATTATATACATCTAAATATGACCATATATGATTATATACAGCTAAATATTGCTATATATGATTATATACACTTAAATATGACTATACAGTAATACCTCGGTTTATGAGCAAATCGGTGTACGAGCATTGCATGCTGTACGAGAAAAAAATTTCCCTCACCCATTCGCATTTTTGTGTGGAAAAGTCCTAACGCTCAGCATCCTCACATGCATTTCTCCTGGAAATATCCTAAACACAGCCTCTCATAACACAGTCACGCGGTTCCAACCCCTTTATCTGTCAGGATCCTGCCCAGACTATCTGGTCTGTGTTGTCTTTGTTTAATGTTTGCCTGTTTGTGTTGTGTTTGAGCACATGGCTTTGTCTTTGTTCATGCTTGCCATTTGGTCCCCTTGTCCCTCCTCCTCATTTCCAGTTACCACGCCCCCTTGTCTAGTCTTCGTTTGCTGAGTGTTTTCACCTGTCCCTCATGTGCTCTGCTCCCTTTATATTGTGCTCCTTTCCCTCATGTCCTTGCTGGTTCGTTTTGTGAATGTTGTGGTATATGGTTTTGTTCTAGAATCTTTATGGTAGCTTAGTCGCTTATTCTAATTGTGAATTGTTCCAGCTCTTTGGAAACAATATAAAGGGAGCAGAGCACATGAGGGACAGGTGAAAACACTCAGCAAACGAAGACTAGACAAGGGGGCGTGGTAACTGGAAATGAGGAGGAGGGACAAGAGGACCAAATGGCAAGCATGAACAAAGACAAGACAGACAAGATAGTCTGGGCAGGATCCTGACATGCTTTCCCCGCTCCCCCCTCCTCCTCCCTCCTCTCCTTTCCTCAGCTGAAGTGCATTAAATTGTCAAGTATTTTTAGAATTTAAATGTCAATTATTAATTAGCATTTATATGAGAATGGTTATAATTTTAACTGCAATTAATATAGGGTAAAACCAAAAAAATATTTAAAATGGGCATTTGTGATCGTGTGGAACGAATAGATTGATTTTTAGTGCATTCTTATGGGGAAAATTGTTTTGGTGTAAGAGCATTTTGGTTTACAAGCTCGCTCTTGGAACGAATTAAACTCGTAAACCGAGGTGTTACTGTATATGATTATATACACTTATATATGGCTACATGTGATTATATACTGTACAGTTATTCTACAAAATACACGTAAACTTGAGCCATATGATGATCTGTTCTACACTTCAGTGACTATTGGTGGAAAAGTTGAGGCAAAAGCAATGCTTGATACTGGGTCGATGGCTTGCACCATGAGCTCAAAGCTGTTACCACAATTATTAAGTACTGAGCCCTTCACTTGCCCCAACAGACGTTGTTCTGGTCGGATGTGGAGGCACCAGAACAAACCCATTAGGAGTGTGCGAGCTGGATATGGACGTGTATGGCTGTCACGTCATTGCTCCGACTTTGGTAGTCGAAGGCCAGGGGGATGATTTAATTCTTGGCAGTAATTTCCTGAAACATTTGATCCATCAGCTGAGAAGTTCTTCAGAGTCTCTAATGAGTGTGTCTGAAGGCTGTGAGAGCGAGATCACGGAACAAAGCAAGCTGCTTGACCTACTGGCTAATGTGGAGACATGGAGTATAACTATATTCATATATTTGAGTATAAAAACATAAATATGAGACTATGAGTATATATATGTATATATTTTTATATGTATGATTATATACACTTAAATATCTCAGGGTCATATTTATTGACATACATATATAATCATGTCTATGTCTGCCCACCGACGCCCTCTGCTGGATCACTCTGGCACATGCGCACCGACGCCCTCTGCTGGATCACTCTGGCACATGCGCACTGACGCCCTCTGCTGGATCACTCTGGCACATGCGCACTGACGCCCTCTGCTGGATCACTCTGGCACATGCGCACCGACGCCCTCTGCTGGATCACTCTGGCACATGCGCACCGACGCCCTCTGCTGGATCACTCTGGCACATGCGCACTGACGCGTCTCCCTTCGACATTTGTCTTCGCTTGAGTTTGTCAAGTAAAGCACACGTTGCTGGTTGTTTACTCTCGGTGGGTTTGCATGAGCGCTTCTCTCGAGGCTCGGAAGGGTTTGTGATCGTCCAGATGACCTCGTTCAGTTCTGGACGCGTTTGGACTCCACAGTCAGTGACGTACTTTTGATTATCCGCGTGTTCTGGATCAATATTACACGATTGAGTCCATCATTGCCTGAAAATACACTGGTAAGTGTTTCTTTGAGTTGTTTAGTGCGCATTATACATATACAGCGGTGTAAAGCTGGATGTCATGCGTGATCAGGCCTGTTTGTTTTATTAAAACGTTCAAGTTCAGTGACTCATAGAAAGTTTATTAATAGAAGCTCATAATGTGAAGATAAACTCATTTAACCAAGACTCAGATCACGCTTTATCAGGGGAAAGTTGGTAATGCGGTACAATGTTGCGTCACTCCCTTAAAAGTAACTAATTGCTTTACTTTACTCTTTACCACACACACACACACACACACTCAATCATTCACACACATACTCATGCTTGCTCGCTCAAACTCAATATTTCACTCTCACACTCACACACTTATCTCACACACACACACACACACACACACCTGTTTACCTTTGTTTAAGGGTGAAGCTCGAGACATCATGGAGGCAGTTCTGGAGAGGCTGCAGACGCTGACCTCAGATCAGCTGAGAGACCAGATCACCGGCGCTGGACTCAAATGTGGGCCGATCACGGTCACCACCAGGAGCATCTTTGAGAAGAAGTTGGCTCGCGCTCTTCTCGCGGGCGGTGATTTGGCCGTGGTGGATTCTGGGAGTTCACGTCCTGTGGAAGAACTTAAGCAGCCAATCAGCGAGAGCGAGAACGGAGAGGAAACCTATCATGACGCTCAAACCACAGAGACAAATCCATCTGTTTATTACGGCGTGTGTCGTCAGCCGGACGACCCTCCGGTGCAAGACGGTCAGTGTGTAATCAGCATTCTTAAAGCACGTTTAAAGAGCCCATGTTCTGCTCTCTCACACTCTTTATGTCGTTTCTGTTTCCACTAGATCAGGTTTTCCTGCTTGAATGTTGGTTATTTTCCCCATATTCTCGTCTCTTCCCAGTCTGTCAGAAACGCTCTGTTTAGTTCCTGTCTCTATGAAGCTCCTCCTTCTGAAAGCACACTGTGCTCTGATTGGTCAGCTGGATCGGTGTGTTGTGATTGGTCGAGAGCTTCCAGTGTGTTTGGGAAATGTCCCGCCCCTTCCCATAACCACCAGTTTCAACACACGACTCACTCACTCAAGCCCCGCCCCTTTATTCTGCGCATTAATTATGATAATGAGGAATATTGTGACTGTTTGAAGAAACTCAAGCGTTTCAGGAGTTCAGAAACTGAAGAACTGGAGATTAAAAACAGCAACATTAAACACTAACAAAATGAAGATTGAGAAAAGCAGAATTGATCCTCTTTAATCAGAACTAGTGTGAATGTTTTCTTGCTAGTTAATGTTTGTCAATAAACGAGGCCTATTGATATTTTACTGAAACTAATACTGAGAAATGTGAGATTGTACTGCTGAACTTTGATCATCATAATCATATCCGTTGCTGTGATTAATTACAGGCTCGTCACGTGTGTACGTGGATAAGACGAATGCGCTGAAGGCCGTAATGAAGCTGAAAGGCGCTCGATTCAAAGCCTTCGCCAGTAAAGAAGACGCTGAGAAGTTTGCTAAAGGTGACGGAGGAGCGTCGCCACACAAACCCTCTCCAGAGAAACCCAGCGCTGCGTCCGTCTCCGGTGAGCGAACCACGGATCTCCATTCCTCAGTGATTCTCATACTGGAACATTTATATCTGCGTTTCTCTTCCGCTGAGCCGGAGGGAGCAGTCGTCGAGTGCAGATATGAAATCACTTTTCAATCACAGTCATTATTTCTGTCTCACAATAATTCATATTATCAGAGAAGTACTGGGATAAAAGGTTATAGTTCAGATATAAACAGTAGTGATCAAATACACTAAATCACCTTTTGAAAGTTGCTTGATGCTTCGAATAAAGATTTTATTGATTGTATTTGACAGACGAGAGACTATTAAAATGTGTTTGTCATTGAATACAAGTGAATCTTCATGAGTGAGTCATTGAATCATTCACTCACGAGATTAGTTCAGGATCACTGATTCATCCAGTAATGAAACAAGTGAATCTTCATGAGTGAGTCATTGAATCATTCACTCACAAGATTAGTTCAGTATCACTGATTCATCCAGTAATGAAACAAGTGAATCTTCATGAGTGAGTCATTGAATCATTCACTCACAAGATTAGTTCAGGATCACTGATTCATCCAGTAATGAAACAAGTGAATCTTTATGAGTGAGTCATTGAATCATTCACTCACGAGATTAGTTCAGGATCACTAATTCATCCAGTAATGAAACAAGTGAATCTTTATGAGTGAGTCATTGAATCATTCACTCAAGAGATTCGTTTAGAAACACTGATTCATCCAGTAATGAAACAAGTGAATCTTTATGAGTGAGTCATTGAATCATTCACTCAAGAGATTCGTTTAGAAACACTGATTCATCCAGTAATGAAACAAGTGAATCTTTATGAGTGAGTCATTGAATCATTCACTCAAGAGATTCGTTTAGAAACACTGATTCATCCAGTAATGAAACAAGTGAATCTTTATGAGTGAGTCATTGAATCATTCACTCAAGAGATTCGTTTAGAAACACTGATTCATCCAGTAATGAAACAAGTGAATCTTTATGAGTGAGTCATTGAATCATTCACTCACGAGATTAGTTCAGGATCACTGATTCATCCAGTAATGAAACAAGTGAATCTTTATGAGTGAGTCATTGAATCATTCACTCAAGAGATTCGTTTAGAAACACTGATTCATCCAGTAATGAAACAAGTGAATCTTTATGAGTGAGTCATTGAATCATTCACTCACGAGATTAGTTCAGGATCACTGATTCATCCAGTAATGAAACAAGTGAATCTTTATGAGTGAGTCATTGAATCATTCACTCAAGAGATTCGTTTAGAAACACTGATTCATCCAGTAATGAAACAAGTGAAGTCTTTATGTTGTCAAGTGATTTTTAAAAAAATCAGTCAAATTAATAGACAGCATTCATCAACATGTTGTCAGAACCTCTAGTAAATTGTGTTGTTTTGTTTAGGTGTCTGTTCTCTGTGTGTGAAAACAGAATTGCAATTATCATTTTATGCAGAAGCGTTCAGCTCTGGTTCACAGAAAGAAGGCCTGGATTGTGAGCGTTGTGTGTGTTGTGTGTTTCTGTGCAGAGTGGCTGGTGAGTGCAGATGCTGTGAATATGGAGAGGGCTAATGAATTCAGGAGTCCGCGCACACAAGATCTGACAGCGAAGCTTCGCAAAGCCGTAGAGAGAGGAGACGAGGAGACGTTCAGAGAGCTCGTCTGGGGAAATCCAAGATATCTCATTGGATCCGGTGACAATCCGACTATTGTGCAGGTGAGATTTGATTTACAAAGGTTTGGGGTTAGTAAGGTTGGTTTTTGAAAGTCTCTTCTGCTCAGATTCGTTCAGAAACGCTGATTCATCCAGTAATGAATCAAGTGAAGTCTTTGAGTGAGTCATCGAATCATTCACTCAAGAGATTCTGAACAAATCTCTCGAATGAATAATTCAATGACTCAGGCTGCATTTGTTTGATCAAAGATACAGACAGTGAAATGTTATTATAAATGAAAGAAGGGTTTTCTATGTGAATATAGTGTTGTTTTGCTTGAGTGAGTGAGTCGTGTGTTGAAACTGGCGGTTATGGGAAGGGGCGAAACATTCGATCCAGCAGACCAATCAGAGCACAGTGTGCTTTCAGAAGGAGGAGCTTCATAGAGACAGGAACTAAACAGAGCGTTTCTGACAGACTGGGAAGAGACGAGCCGCAACAATGTCAGCTATAAAGAGAATTTTGTTGGGACAAACTTGAATGTTGTTTTGACACAGTTGTTTAACATGAATTAGGATACAGATATGTTGTTGATGAAGCTTAGAGTTATTGTACAAAAGTCTTACAATAGGGCGGGATAGTTGCTCCTCCAGCACTGCGGTCAGTTTAAGGTCAGTTTAAGGCACTGAGGTCAGTTTAAGGTCAGTTTAAGGTCAGTTTAAGGCACTGAGGTCAGTTTAAGGTCAGTTTAAGGCACTGAGGTCAGTTTAAGGTGAGTTTAAGGCACTGAGGTCAGTTTAAGGTCAGTTTAAGGTGAGTTTAAGGCACTGAGGTCAGTTTAAGGTCAGTTTAAGGTCAGTTTAAGGTGAGTTTAAGGCACTGAGGTCAGTTTAAGGTCAGTTTAAGGTCAATTTAAGGCACTGCGGTCAGTTTAAGGTCAGTTTAAGGCACTGAGGTCAGTTTAAGGTCAGTTTAAGGTCAATTTAAGGCACTGAGGTCAGTTTAAGGTCAGTTTAAGGCACTGAGGTCAGTTTAAGGTGAGTTTAAGGCACTGAGGTCAGTTTAAGGTCAGTTTAAGGTCAGTTTAAGGTCAGTTTAAGGTGAGTTTAAGGCACTGAGGTCAGTTTGAGGTCAGTTTAAGGTCAGTTTAAGGTCAATTTAAGGCACTGCGGTCAGTTTAAGGTCAGTTTAAGGCACTGCGGTCAGTTTGTCGCTGTCTTTGTCCAGGAGGGATGCAGATACAATGTGTTACACGTCGCAGCGAAAGAAAACCAGCCGGGAATCGCTCGGCTTCTGCTGGAGACGCTGGAGGATCCGGAGTTCATGCGCCTCATGTATCCTCAGGATCAGGAGCTCATGCTGTGGCAGCGCATCCGATACATCGTAGATCTGTACCTCAACACACCGGACAAAGCAGTGAGCACACACACACACACACACTCTCTCACACACACACACACACTCGAGCTCGTCTGGTGTTCTTGTGTTCCTCAGAGCAACGAGACGCCGCTGCACTTCGCCTGTAAGTTCGGCTGTCCGGATGTGGTGGATGTTCTGTGTTCTCATCCGTGCGTCGACAAACACTGCAGGAACCGGCGCGAGCAGACGCCGTCCAGCGTGAGCGACCGCACACACACGCATCACACACACACACGCTGAATCTGTGCGATAACGGCTGCTGCTCCTCCGGCAGGTCGTCTGTGAGCGCAGGAACAAGAGCAAGGAAGTGAAGCAGAAAATCCTGGGATATCTGGAAGGTGTGTCTCCGTGGTTACGCTCCGGGTCAGTGTGTGATCTGGGATGGCGTGTCACTGGGTGTGTGTTTTTGTCACAGACAGGTTTTACGTGCCGTTGCTCCGGGCCGCTGATAACACGCTTCCTCCGGTGATCGGCGCTCCCGCTCCTCCCGCTGCTCTGGACCCCCCCGCGCCGGACCGCAGGATGGACCGTCCCACAGTCACAACAATGACCATCAAAGCTTTCGCTGGGCCTCTGAATTCATCAAAGGTGCTTTAGATTTCATACCTGTCAAAAGTTTGGAAACGTTACAATAGAATTATCATTGTTACAGTTTGTGTTTGAACTTTAATAAGTATTATTATAAGCAGCCATCATAATACATTCTTATTGTTAGTAGTAGTATTTCTTCTTCTTCTCCTCCTCCTCCTGCTCTTTCATCTTCTTGTGCTCCTTTCTTTTTCTTCTCCTCCTTTTTTCCTTTTCTTCTCCTCCTCCTTCTTTTCCTTTTCTTTTTCTCCTTTTTTTCCTCCTCCTTTTCCTCTTCTCCGGCTCCTCCGTCGTCTTCTTCTAAGAAACTAAGAATTATTTTTTATTTTACTACTAATTAGTAAAAAATAAACTTTGTATAAACATTTATTATTATTATTGCTATATTTCTTGCCTTTAAAAAATAAATTATTGTTATTAAAATTATTATTATTACAGTTTCTATTTGCACAAACATTTTAATAATAAATGTATAAATTATTATAAAATTGTATTTATGATTGTTATAATTTATATTATTATTACAAACAAGCATATTATTAAAAATGATTAATTATAAAAAAAAAATTAAAATTGCAATAAAAAAAATTATTAACATTGTTATTATTTTTCATTATCATTAATAATAAAAATAAACTTTTTTTATATAATGCCTTTCCGGAAGACATGGTTGCAAAGGAACAAATACAAATATGTCAAGCAAACAAAAACAATAAAAAATGAGATCTCGATGCTGGAGTAAACGAAGCTTCTCACGCAGGCAGAGGAGTTTCACCGGCTGTGGAAAACGCCTCCGCGGGAGCGATCCGGATACTTCCGTCACATCCTGAAGTCGGATTCGGAGCGCGGAGCCGAGAGAGTGGGCAGGTCAGCTGATCCTGAGCCGGTAATGTTTGGCACAGATCCGCATGTCTCATGTAACGCTCCGTCCGCAGGGAGCTGGCGCACCTGATGGGATTCCCGTGGGCCGAACACTGGGATTTCCTCGGCTGCTTCGTTGATCTGTCCAGCAGGGAAGGGCTGAAGATGCTGGACGAGCATTTGAGGATCACAGAAGACGCTCTGATCAGTGCAAGCACTCCTGATCCGTCACCCGCTCCCAGACGCAGGTCGTTTCTGAATCCAGCGGGAGAAGAGCCTGAGGAATCCCGGCCGTTCCCAGTCCGTGACCTGATGCAGGAGTTCGACAAGGTCTTGCTCTCCGCTGATCCCGTGAACGGAGCCGCTGACTCGGACGATGGATCCAGCTGCAGCTCGGAGGAGTATTTCACAGCGGATGAGGATCCGGATGACGGGACGTGTTTCCCGGCACGAGGATCCCGGTGCGACGGCCGCTCGGACCTGAACTCCTCCGGTTCGTCCTTTAACTCGACGCACAACACGACGGATCGCCACAGATCGGATGTTTTCATCCTCGGGTGAGCAATAAAATACTGCTTATAGTAATATATATATATATATATATAATCAAAATATATACAGTAACACCTTGAGTTACAAGCATAATACAAGCAGGACGAGCTCGTAATTCGAGTCGCTCGTATCTCAAATCATTCCCCCCCCCATAAGAAATAACGGGGGGAAATTTGCTCAGATCTCAAAACAAAAAATTGCTGGAAGACTTGCTCGTATTGGTCGATGCAATATCGTATCTCAAGGTATTACTGTATTTATTAATTATTTTGGCTAGTGATTCACCGACCCGGCTGGACGACGAGGTTCTTCTGGCGCTGAAGGACGTGGAGATCGAGCCGCTCTCACTCCCCAACGTCTCCAGATGGAGGAACAGGATTTTATCCCATTCTTTAGCGCAAAGACAATGGTAGGGACAATTTATTTCAATAAATATGATTTAGAAAAGGTAGATCTGATTAAAATAAAAAACGGGAAAAAATATATTTAAATGCATTTTATAAAAAATTGCAAATTTACAATACATTTTGATTACAATAAATAAATTGATTCAAACATATATAATTTGATATTACTAAATAAACAAAAGCATTTCGTTTTAAATGATTAAATACTTATCGAAATAGAAACTAAAATAATTAGTAAAATAATTATTGAAATTAAAATAATTACTTTTAAATTAATGAAATTGAATGTGAAATAAATAAAAGCATTTAATTTATTATTAACAAATTCAAATAAACAGTATTTATTTAAATGAACAAGTAGATTAAAAATAGATATATTTTGATTTTAATAAATATAGCGAGTAAAAAAGCAGTGATGTAACATAATAGCAAACTAAATATTTTCCAAATAGTATTTTATACATATTTATAATATAAATGTTTCACAGTATTAAGTGGGCCTATATACAAAAAAATATGTAGTTGCTTTTAAACATGAGGATCATTTGATTTTTTTCAACAATTTCAATATCTTTCCTCAAATATTCTTACTTTATCCACCATATTTTTTGGTTAATAAGTCGCACTGAACTACAAGTGGCGCCAGGTCAAAATTATAAACACTAGAAACGTGTATTTTGGTCTGAATGTTTGCACATGTTTTGCATGCTTGATGTTTAACTGCATTATAGAAGATTCATGGATGATTCATGTGCTGCATGTGTGTGTTTGTGTTGCATTGCAATGAAATCTTGTGTGATTTGCAGCTGGCCGTCAGCTTCTCGGACCATCAGAGACGCCAAGAGCCGGACCTCCGCACTCAACTGGTCAACCGTCTCTCCCAAGTTCAGACGCCCCGGTCACTTTAGCCCCGGTCACTTTAGCCCCGGTCACTTTAGCCCCGGTCACTTTAGCCCCGGTCACTTTAGCCCCGGTCACTTTACGTCCAGCCCGCCGGGCAAGTCCTGCAGTCGCCTTTAACCAGAGGTTCAGATCTTCATCAGACGCTCTTACGTTCACATTTTAGAACAGAGTTTTATTACTTTCTAAACACTAATACCAGTTAAAGAATGTTTCTATGCCTTTATCAAGGTGGAATTAATAATGTTTCCAGATGTTGCATTTGTAATATGATGCATATATAATTTATAATGTCTTTCCTTGTTACATAAAGACAGTTGTTACATTTTGTGTGTTTTCTGAGTCTACATGAAATTGCAAAATGACCAGATCTGTGTGCATTTCAGGATTCAGCACTGTTTACTTCTCTGATCCAGCAGGTGGCGCCGGTAAATGACTGTAAATGGTTCTTCTCAGGTTATGAATAAAGCCATAAAAATCAATTACTGTATTTTAGATAATTTATCATGACTTCTCAAATTGTATTTTCTGAATCTCTATTAATAAATTGAATTGGACTTGATTCAAATATAAAAATGTTAAAAAATAAAGCAAACAATGGTATCTAAACGAATAAATTTAATTTAAATTAATACATTATATGTAAATGTATGTGCCGCCCTCTGTAAGCCACACCCACTGTCCTCTCATGCCCCACCCACTCATCAGCCCCTGCATAGATACACTGAACTGACAGGAAAAAAGGCATTAAGGATTTACACACTCGCACTCCCATGATCGGAGATGCTTGCTTGATGATGAGGATGCTGATGATGATGATGGGCAGTCCGTTGTGTGTGATGAGAGTGTGATTGCTGGGCTGATTGATGGATGTTGCGTATGCAGGATGCGCAGGAGCAGCGCTTACATCCCCGTGTCCACTGCTGCCGCTCTGCTGGTCACTTCATCCACGCTGTTCTTCGTCTTCACGCAAGTCAACTACTTTTTCTTTTCCTTTAACCTTTACAGACAAACGGACACTTTTTTAAACACAACATTAATTGAAGAAACTTTAGTTAGTTTGTGTAGTTTCTGAAACTGTGTTGTGTCAGATAATTAAGTGAGCAGCAGCACAGTGTATTTGTAGTTTTGCGGCTTGTTTTAAACAGGACAGCACAAAATATTGTGTGATTAAGAACTCCATATGAGATGTGATTTTAATCCAGCACAGAAAGTAGGGCAGTGAGCCACTGACATCCTACTGTTTCCCTTCTGCGCGGACTCTCTAAAACCCAGGATTGTGATTCTTAATTTGCATGCATGTTGAGAATAAGCACTTTATGCATTGAAATGAAAGGCTGGTTGATCTGATCAGGTGCTGGATGAGAGGGATGGATGTGGAATGACCTTTGCTGTCCTCTGATGGCGCCAGCAGATGGGAAGTTCAGGATTAGGATTTGCTCCCAGTGCTGTTTGGTTCCCCTGTTCAGGAAATATTGAGGTGTTCATCATGCGTGTGACCCCTGCTGGATGAGTTTAAGCTCAGAGAAACCACATCTGTCATCTGCACAGAATGAGCTTCACATTTATTAGATGATAAATACAGTAAAACAGTTTAATATTATATCAGTGTAAAACAGCTGTTTTTTATGTGAATATATAGTAAAGTGTCATTTATTCCTGTGATTAAAGCTGAATTTATTAGATGATAAATACAGTAAAACAGTTTAATATTATATCAGTGTAAAACAGCTGTTTTTTATGTGAATATATAGTAAAGTGTCATTTATTCCTGTGATTAAAGCTGAATTTATTAGATGATAAATACAGTAAAACAGTGTAATATTATATCAGTGTAAAACAGCTGTTTTCTATGTGAATATATAGTAAAGTGTCATTTATTCCTGTGATTAAAGCTGAATTTATTAGATGATAAATACAGTAAAACAGTGTAATATTATATCAGTGTAAAACAGCTGTTTTTTATGTGAATATATAGTAAAGTGTCATTTATTCCTGTGATTAAAGCTGAATTTATTAGATGATAAATACAGTAAAACAGTGTAATATTATATCAGTGTAAAACAGCTGTTTTCTATGTGAATATATAGTAGTGTCATTTATTCCTGTGATTAAAGCTGAATTTATTAGATGATAAATACAGTAAAACAGTGTAATATTATATCAGTGTAAAACAGCTGTTTTCTATGTGAATATATAGTAAAGTGTCATTTATTCCTGTGATTAAAGCTGAATTTATTAGATGATAAATACAGTAAAACAGTGTAATATTATATCAGTGTAAAACAGCTGTTTTCCATGAAGACTGGAGTAATGATGCTGAAAATACAACTTTAATCACAGGAGTAATTGACACTTTATTATATATTCACAGTGTCACATGATCTTCTCAAATCATTATAATATGATGATTTGATGCTCAACAAACATTTATGATTATTATCAGTGTTGAAAAGAGTTGTGAACTGTTATTGTATCTGAATGACAGTAAAATAACACTGGAATTTTCATCACGGCAATATTATTATTATTACTATTGTTGTTGTTGTATTTGCCGTTACTGATGCACAGCACTATTATTATAACATGAAGAATGAAGATATGCATCCAAACCTTTAACTGAGCCTTTCTCTGAATTTTCCCTTTCTCACTTTTGGGTGAATTTTAATTCATTTGATCGCATTATTAACTATCCACGATTATATTCAGAATTCACCACTGAAATGCATGCAGATTTCCCAGCATGCAGTGCGCTGTGCTCATGTAAAGCGTGATTTTCAGCAGGTTATTTATGACTGTAATCTTCGGCTGCTGTTGTAGAGATAGATTGGCCTAGCGAAAGTCCATCTGTTGTGTGTGCCCTGCTTTTAGCTGTTAACTTCACCGGGCTGGTTGCTAATTAAAAACCAGGATGGTTTTGAATCCATTTTGTTTGTATCTGTAGCAAGTGATTATGAGTTGTTATGGATAATTGTGTCCGGATAGGAAAACACTTATCTTTAGTTTAGCTTGTGACACAACTAGATCTACTGGTAGATGAATCACACGCATCAATCTGATCGTAGTGTTTGATGTATTTATGCAGTTTTTTGGTAACATGAGATCTGTGTTTGAATATTTGTATATTATGGCTCAGTTTCATCAGGGATTGGGATTGTGCAGATGGTCAGAACTCACAGAGACATCGGCCGTAATCCGTGGATAAGAAATCAGGATCTTATAGAGAACATCCTTTGTCCTCGCACAGAAATCATTTGTTCATGACCTAAATTCAGTGATTAACTCACTTTCCCAGAGCTTATTCGTTATGTATTGTCAGGCGTCTTACAGTGGCGTTTGTCTGTGTGGGAAACGCAAGGGTGTGAATTGTGATTATGAGCTTGAACAGACTTAATTTAATAATGATTTAGAAAAGATTATCAGGCTGATCTGGGATCAGCTGCTTTCGGATCAGAAGTGAACACATTAACTTCCTCAAAACACTGTTCACTGCTTTATGAAATAAGTACAGGTGTTTTGATTTGTTAAATATTATATTTTGTAAAAAAAGCTTTGTGTTCTCCCAAGAAACTTTGCATTTCCCCAAAAGAAACTTTGCATTTCCTCAAAGAAACTTTGCATTTCCTCAAAGAAACTTTGCATTTCCTCAAAGAAACTTTGCATTTCCCCAAAAGAAACTTTGCATTTCCTCAAAGAAACTTTGCATTTCCTCAAAGAAACTTTGCATTTCCCCAAAGAAACTTTGCATTTCCCCAAAGAAACTTTGCATTTCCCCAAAGAAACTTTGCATTTCCCCAAAAGAAACTTTGCATTTCCTCAAAGAAACTTTGCATTTCCCCAAAGAAACTTTGCATTTCCCCAAAGAAACTTTGCATTTCCCCAAAGAAACTTTGCATTTCCCCAAAGAAACTTTGCATTTCCCCAAAGAAACTTTGCATTTCCCCAAAAGAAACTTTGCATTTCCTCAAAGAAACTTTGCATTTCCCCAAAGAAACTTTGCATTTCCCCAAAAGAAACTTTGCATTTCCCCAAAAGAAACTTTGCATTTCCCCAAAAGAAACTTTGCATTTCCCCAAAAGAAACTTTGCATTTCCCCAAAAGAAACTTTGCATTTCCCCAAAAGAAACTTTGCATTTCCCCAAAAGAAACTTTGCATTTCCCCAAAAGAAACTTTGCATTTCCTCAAAGAAACTGCATTTCCTCAAAGAAACTTTGCATTTCCTCAAAGAAACTTTGCATTTCCTCAAAGAAACTTTGCATTTCCCCAAAAGAAACTTAGGCATTCGTTCCGTCACAGCATGTAACCATAGTTCCCTGAAGGGGGATCGAGACGCTACGTCATTCTGCCACACCTCCCACATGCCTGCCGGTTTCATTAAAATAATATGCTAATTTTGTATGAGAAATTAGAACATTCTAATCAGTTCTTGCTTTCCCTGGGAATCGAACCCATGACCTTGATGTTGCAAGCGCCGGTCTCTACTGTTAGACACAGGAAAGACGAGCATTGTTGTGTGGTTGTGACTGTTGGCTTCTCTGCGCTCACTATAGTGTGTTTTCATATGGATCCAGCAGTTTTTCGGGCAGACGTGTGTTTGATCCGCAGTCAGTAATCTGGGATTAGTGACGTACAGCTGCGGCAGGACAGACCCTCCATCCCCCAGTTTCTGCAGGACCGCCGCTGACACACATATACCAGACAGACATGTGTCACAGAAACTAGGGAATACGAAGAAATATGTGACAGAAACAAATCCACATGCACTTCAATGGAACAAAATCATGTTACAGTCTTTAATTTGATCTCACGACTGTGGAAGCCATTTCCACCTCATTACAGCTCTAATGAATCATAATTATCAGATGAAAAGTCAAAATTATGGCATAACATTGAAACTGATGACAAAATGTCGACATTGACAAAAAGTTTAAATAAATTAGTTTTTTTTGTATATTTATCAAATGCTTTTATTCAAAGCGACTTTGCATTGCATTCAAGAAACACATTGACATTCTAATCAGTTCTTGCGTTCCCTGGGAATCAAACCCATGACCTTGATGTTGCAAGCACTGCTCTCTACTGTTAGACACACAGGAAAGTCATAATTATTATATTATATAATTATATATAAAGTCCTAATTATTATACTAAATTCAAATTATTGCAAAAAGTCAAAACTATGACTCAAAAGGCCTTATGAAAAAAAAGTTGAAATTGACAAAAAGTCATAATTGACACTAAATTATTACGTCAAAATTGACATTCTTAGGCAAAATTATGACAAGTGAAAGTTATGAGATGCTGTGAAACTGCAAAATGATGACACAAACAGGTGAAATGATTACATAGTCAAAATTACTACAGTAAAAAATCTGAAATTAACAAAAGGTCAAATCTATTATATTTGTGACTTTTTATATTATTTAAACAATCATAATTTAGTCTTTTCTGTAATAATTCTGGTTCACCAGAGCATGACTGTTCCTCCTGTGGCTTCGTTGCACGACACATTCATGATGAAAAATGAAAATCGGAATTTAATCTGCGTCCCAGCGGCCGTGAATACCTCTCCATTTAATCTCTCGCTCCAGATGTAATCATCCCCTGTTCGGTTCTTCTTTTTTCTGACCTGATCCCCCCTTTGATTTGAGTCTTTGTGCGGGTCCTCAGGGGCCGACGGGCTTCAAACGCCACAGAAAGCCAGAAGACTCTCCATTCAACTTCTGCTTGTGAATTATTCAGACAGAACTACATTTGATCTAAAAGAAGACAGATCTGAGATTATTATCGGACACGAATTTGATGCCTGTCAACGTTATTTAATTTGATTGCTCTTTAGTGTAGAGGTGGATTCTTAAAGTCAACATGAAATGGCTTTTACTGTTTTACTTGATGTATTTTTGACCCAAAAGGGATTTTCAATGCTATAAAATATAGGCAGTGGTTGATTTCATTCATCAGGAATTTGACTGAACATGAATAAAACCTGAAATAATAGACAGTAGCCAATAGTTTTTTTTAATGGAGCAATTTATTGAACCTTAAGACAAAATACATGTGTTTATACTGAGCTTCATATTTGATCCATCAGGCTTTTATGGCTCATATAGATGTTTTATTCAGAATATGTGATTTTCTGCAGGTTTATCAGATCATGCTGATCATTTAGAGGAAACGTGTGTGTTCAATAAGCTGCGGTATTGAAGTAACCATGTCTCGTCTCTCTTCCTCGCAGGTGTCCTTGGCTCGCCGAAAACGTGTGTCTCGTTTTCCCACCATGTGCTGGAATCGTGTTCCTCTTTGTTTTGGCAAACTTCACCATGGCAACGTTCATGGATGCCGGCGTGTTCCCGAGAGGCGAGTCGAGTCAAACGCATTATCACAGCTGAATCTGAGGCTGCAATCACACTTTAGTTTAGTGTAGAGAACATTAAAGTGCCTCTATTATTCTATGTTAAAGTTGCTAATGTTGTGTCAGAGTCTCATTCAGCAGATTCACATGCATTCAGAGTCAGAAACACTTTCATTCTCTCATAACATCCACTGCAGCATCAGCTCTTTTCTCTCAGCGTCTGAAACGCTTCGTTCGGAGATTCAGTCTCTCTAAGCCCCGCCCTTCTGAGAGCTGCTCTGCTCTGATTGGTCAGAACCTGAGCACTCATTAGCATATCTGAATCTCAGCTCTTGATTGGCAGATATGAACAGTAACGATGGTGTGTGTTTTACCGTATCAATCAGAAACAGCGTCTCCACGTGAACAACACACACTCTTCCAGCAAACAGATGCCAATCATCCAGTGAGACTGAATCACTGACGACTCGTTTCAGTTCAGAAACAATTCTTTCTTTATAGACAGTAACTTTTTTTAATCTGCACTTTGACCTTTGAACCTTTGCAGAGCTTTTACATTCACGACAGGAGAGGGAATAGCATGTGTTTTTATAATATATCTAAGGCTTGTGTTAATGGTGCACCGATGCTCTGTTTTCCCTGCAGCCAATGAGGACGAGGACAAGGACGACGACTTCCGCGCGCCGCTCTACAAGAACGTGGATGTGCGCGGCGTGCAGGTGCGGATGAAGTGGTGCACTTCCTGTCACTTCTACCGGCCGCCCCGGTGTTCCCACTGCAGCGTGTGTGACCACTGTGTGGAGGTGAGACCGCAGATCTGTCCATCCATCCGTCCGTCGTCCGTCTATCCATCTGTCCATCCGTCTATCCATCTGTTTATCTGTCTATCTGTCATTCTATCTGTCTGTCTATCCATCTGTCCATCCGTCTATCCATCTGTCTATCTGTCATTCTGTCTGTCTGTCTGTCTATTTATCTGTCTGTCTGTCTGTCCGTCCGTCCATCCGCCTATCTGTCTATCTATCTGTCTGTCTATTTATCTGTCTATCTGTCCATCCGCCTATCTGTCTATCCGCCTATCTGTCTATCTATCTGTCTGTCTATTTATCTGTCTGTCTGTCCGTCCGTCTGTCTATTCATCATCTATCCATTCATCCATCCATCCATCCATTCGTCCCTCCAATTATGTGCAGGATTTCCATCTTCTGTTCATCTGGTTGGAGTGATATTTTTATGATATTATCACTGAATTGTAAGCGTCTGTATGAGGTTGAAACAACCAATTCATCTCAATACTGAACCTGTTAACTGCCTTCCCCCTTTTAAACACAGACATGAAAACACATTTTTTGTAACTCTGTTTCTATTTTTTTTTTCAATTCATTAGGTTTAAAGATGAAAGAATATAAGAGTAACATGTTGGTTTTGCGCTGATTAAAGCGTCTCTCAAGCACATATTTCCCGGCATGTTCGATCACTCTGTCCAGGACTTTGACCATCACTGTCCCTGGGTGAACAACTGCATCGGGAGACGCAACTATCGCTTCTTCTTCCTCTTCCTGCTGTCTCTGAGTCTTCACATGGTCGGCGTGTTTTCCGGCGGTCTCTTGTATGTCCTGGATCACCTGGAGAACTTGTGGGAATTGCATGCCGCTGTCACGTATCCTTTTGCTCCGTGTGTCATGATATCGACAGACAGTTGAGCATCAGTGTTTCACTTCATTGTTTGAGTCTGAACCTCTTCAGCGTCACACACACGATTCATAAACTTGACAGTGTGTGTTCAGGCTGGCGGTCATGAGTGTTTCCGGTTTGTTCTTTATCCCGGTCTTGGGTCTGGCCTGCTTTCATCTGGTGCTGGTGGCACGAGGACGCACCACAAACGAACAGGTGAGATCATCGTGATTGACAGACCAGATCCTGCTGAACGCTGAACGTTCGCTCACAAAACGTCTTCACAGGTTACTGGAAAGTTTCAGGGAGGAGTGAATCCGTTCACACGCGGCTGCTGTCACAACGTGCAGTTTGTCCTCTTCAGTCCCATCATGCCGAGGTGAGCGTCTCCTGCCGGCTTCACGCATGTAAAGCTTTCCTGTGTGTCTAACAGTAGAGAGCGGCGCTTGCAACATCAAGGTCATGGGTTCGATTCCCAGGGAAAGCAAGAACTGATTAGAATGTCAATGTGTTTCTTGAATGCGATGATAAAAGCAGCTGATAAATGCAGGAGTGTGAGTAAGAATCTTCATGTATTAATCATTTTTCACGTATTAAACATTTCCACATCGCTTTGATCGGGGATTTTATGTATAAAACTTTCAATAGATTTATAAAACCACGTAGACACCAAAACCAGCACAAAATTCCCTTTATTAAACCAGTCAGTGGAAGGTTCCAGCTCATCTCATCCCCAAAATACTAGGACTAGATTTAGCATGCATATCCTCATCTGCATATCATTTCCATGCATGTTTAACGGTACAAGAGAATATGAGATACAGACTGTGCCGTCACATTATGTTACATTTATAATAAATCATTCAGTATCCTTGCCTTGTTTGAGAATAAGCCAATCAAAATGATATAAAATACATTTCAGAGACATTTTTCAGAGAAAGAGTTATTCTCAATCTTTTCCATTTCCATTCATGCATTTTCAGACGTTTTTATCCCAAGCGACTTGCATTGCATTCAAGAAACACATTGACATTGTAATCAGTTCTTGCTCAATGCATGTCGTTACTGAACGACACATGCTTGATGTTTATGGCGTGATGTTTTTGTGAGCATTGATTCTGCTCTGTGAATCTTAAGGTACTCTGGGAAACTCAGCAACAGATTGGTGGTTCACGTTCAGCCTCCGTTCCACCAGCCGAGCCCTGTGAAGAGCGCCGACAGCCAAACACTGCCTGTGAAGGTGCGTTCAGACGTTCTTTCTCATATTCTTCATTTATAGTGCATGAAAACTGTGAATAAATGAATGAGGCTCAACATCAAACCAGCTGTGGCTCATAAACCCACTCACAGTTTTACGGTGTTTTCTAGATGAAGATACTATCAATTTAGATCGCCTCTTTAAAATGTTACAGTTTTAGCATATAAATGTTAATATTTATATTCCTGCGCATTCAAACAGCATCGCTGCGTTTCATGTTGCAGAATGTTTTCTCTTTGCTGTGTGTTGCAACATGTGATTCATTTCAGGGAATCGGTTCATTTGAATGATTCAAATGACTCACTCTAGGAGTAAATATGATTCATTAATAAATTATGATGGCCTCATTTGAAAGTTTTATAATCTTCCCAGTATGTTTTATCATGTTGCTAGCATGACTTAGCATGTGTCTGACATGTTTTAATGTTTCTAATGCTTTCATTTAATTCACATGTTGCTTACATGATCTAAGCATGTTTTAGGATGTTGCTAACATGATACTTGTTGTTAGCATGTTTTAACAAGCACTGCTATCATGTTTAGTGTGCTGTTAGCATGTTTTAGCGCTTTGTTAGCATGATCCCAGCGTGTTGCTAACATGCTCCAAACATGTTTTAACGTGTTAGAGTGACCAAGCATGTTCAGCATTTTCGAGGCATATTCAAATCACGATCCCTGCATGTTTTAATGTTGGTAGCATGGTTTAGCACATGTTAGCATTTTTAATCCTCTGCTAGTGTTTGCTATCATGAGCCTAGCATATTTTAGCTTGTTAAAAGATGTTTCTAACATGTTTCTAACATGATCCTTCCATGTGCCAATGTTGCTAGCATGTTTTTGTGCATGATGTTAACATGTTTAGCATGTTGGAGGATGTTTTAGCATTTTGCTAACATGATCCTAGCATGTTTCTAACATGATACTCATATGTTGCAGTGTTGCTAGTGTGTTTTTGTGCATGTTGTTAACATGTTTAGCATGTTGCTAGAATGTTTTAGCACATTGCTTGGATGTTTTTTATATTCAGTTAGTTTTGTTTTTATAGTGTTAGTTTTAACCCTGGTTTGTAAGGTTCCAGAGTTGCGAGTGTGATGTTTTCGTCACTGAATCTGTTCGATGTGTTTGTGTCAGTCTCTGGAGGAAGTAGATGATCCAGACAGGAAACAGTCGTCCAGTCCACCTCCGCTGCCCCCTAAACCAGATCCAGTCCTGCTCAAGAACCATTTGGCAGCTTTGGAAGGTGGGTGGAAGTGTGGCGAGCAGAATCGTGTTTCTGGAAGCTCTGAAACACTAAATCTGTTCCTGTGCTTTCGTTGTGCTTTATAATAGAGAGTTTGCTCCAGTCCAGAGCTCTAATGCCTTCAGGACACACGATGAATCCACTTCAGACTTCAGAGTCGCCCACCAAAGTGCTCTACCAAGTTCCCCGAGATCAGGTGAGAGCTGGATAACAACTCATCTTCAACCACAGTTATCATCGCTTGACTGCTAGTTTATTATGCTAGTTTATTTATGCTAATTTTACGTGGATTTGGATAATTTAAAACTCTTCATTTAAAAACACAACGTAGATTATGCAACGCAATACAGAAGTGTAGTGTTTGTTCCCGTGTTGTGTATTGATAGACTCAGAAGCTCATATGTATTATTATGTAACACTCATAACTCGTGCTGCTCCCAGCTTAATACTGGTGAATCACTCGTTGCCCCCGGTAACCCCCGCTGTAAAACCAAGCTGCCTCTAGTGGAGATCATATGCAATTACCCATAAATGAGGAGCTTGAGCTGCTGCGAGTGCTGAACACCTCTAGCGTCTGGAAGCTGCTCGTATCTCAAATATTCACTCGTATCTCAAATATTTACTCGTATCTCAAAGCAAACATGTGCTGGAAGGCTTGCTCGTATCTCAGAATACTTGTATGTCAGAGCGCTCGTATCTCAAGGCATTACTGTACTTCTAAATGTTCCTTTGTCTGTTGCTGTAGATGGGGACCAGGATTTCCCCGCTGGTTCCTCAGGAACATGCGTCCGATCCCAGTCTGCTGCAGTCGGAGAATCACGCGGCTCTGCAAGCCGTAAACTCTCTGAGTCTGAATTCACGCTCGCTGAGTCTGAAACACTCCAGCCGCCGTGGAGGCGAGACTTTGGGGTCACATGCGTCCCAAAGCGTCCTCAGCAGCCGAACCGGGAGTCTGTCCTACGACAGTCTGCTGCGTCCGGCCGAGGGCGTCCAGCGTGTGGGATACCAGATTCCCGTACTTCCCATGGATACGAGTCTATCCCGAGGCCTCGGTGCGCGCAACTGCAGCCCGGTGTTCATGAATATCAGCCGGCATTCGCCTCAACACCGCGAGCCTTCGCCCGTCCGCTACGACAGCCTCCCCAAACCGCTCATGAGCTCCATCCAGGAGCGCCGTGAACCCGACGAGAAGGACAAACCACTCGCTCTCGGGCCGGACGCCAGCATCTACGACATTCCCAGCAGACGCAGCCTTCCGCACGATTTCCGCGGCCCATCGTCTCGTGGACCGACGCCTCCAGCCTACGGTTCACGTGAGTTCCTCCTGAGCAGCGCGGCGTACGGATACGGGAGCAGGACACATCTGTGTTCCTCCTCGTCCTCGTCGCTCACCCGTGCGCCTCGGACCGCCAGCTCGCCGCTGCACTTCAACCGATCGCTCTCGCCCTCCATCTATCACTCTCTGGACCGGCCGGCCCAACTGCCTCCGTCCACCTTCCCTTCTGCTCTTCCCGCCTCCTCCTACGGCCCCCAGAAAGCACTGGCGTTCATCAGAGGAGAAGAAAGACCCCAACCTGAGCTGTGAGTCCTGACGGCGCGTGCGTTTGGAGACGTCACGGAAATCCTCGACATATCAGGGAATTTTAATAGTGATTATGCAAACCTGGGATATTCAGTTCCTT